>JANBQA010000647.1:0-11603 GCA_027576955.1 Dimargaris xerosporica
CAACAGCACCAACGCGTAGCGGATAAGCTCGTCGCTGGCCAAAAAGACCTTGTCCTGGGCCTGGAGCACCTTCCAGGTGTCAGCGCCTGCTGTGGCAAACGGCTTGCCGTACACGGCCACTTGAACGTAGGCGTAGTGGTTAAAGTAATCGACAAACTGCAGCGCCGAGGTGGACTGGCTGTGGCGCCGCCGGCCGCACGACACCACCCAGATAAAGGCCCGCACCACAGTGAACAGCGGCTGGAACAGCGCCCCGAAGCACACGCTGCCAAACGACCAAGTGACGCTACGGCGCCACGCAGCCAAGGCAGGGTACCGGCTAGTAGCCTCGCGACCAGCGCGACGCACAAAGTAATCCGTGGCAAATACCCCCGCCAAAGTGGTGTGTAGGGTGGCGGTTAGGACGCTGGGCACAAACAGGAGCGTAAACAGGAGGAAACACACCTTTAAGCTGATGCCATACAGTTTGACGACGAACGCATCACCGTTATACGCGAGTGACTCCCTTTGAGGTGCCCTGCTCTCGAGGTAGACTAGGCTATCGAGGCTCACCACCCAAAGAGCGCCAAAGACACAGTACAAAACCGAGGTCAGCAGTGACGCTGCCAGCGTGCCTGGGTACCGCTTGACCATCTGCACTGTGCCGCGAATCATCACCGCAGTCCAGCGGGTTCGTCGTATCGCGACAGCCCACAACCCACTGACGACCACCGTGAATACCAGAACGAGGGCTCCAAGAATCACCTGGTAATGAAACAGCAAGGCGGTGAGCACAATCCCACCCAGAGAGTAGAACCCCAGCCAAAGGTTGATGCCGTGCCTGGGCAACCATACAATCACGGCCACGCACACCACAGTCAGGCCCAGCCCAATAGCCATGGACAACCCGGTTGCAATGAGCATAGTAGCATAGCTGTCCTATGCAGTCAGAAGGAATTTCTCTAACCTTTCGCCATCCCACGCCTTCTGGATTTCGTCCACTCGCAAGTTGTATGCACGCAAAGTGGACTACGCAGTGTACGCAATAAACGACAGCAACACGAGAGCAGAGAACACCGAGGTCCACCAGTCGTGAAACTGGCGAGTGGCCAATTCGGCATCCTTTTCGTCGTAGTCAGTGTCGGAGAGCGATGGAACATATGCCTCGTATGGCGGGGGATGCTGTGGGTATTGCAGCGTCGCTGGTGGCACTGCAATGGTCGTATCCAGCGCCGGTTCGATAATGTCAACTGGGCTGCGTGCTGTAGCGGGAATCGGAGAAACTAGTGCGTTGGCAGCAGCCGTGGCTGGCAGGTCGCGCTTGTGACTACTATTTAACTGGGACATGTGGACAGCAAGGGTGATAAGCTGTTGGTATATTCCAAGAGAGCGCCATAGGGCTAACAATCCAGCGATTTTTCAAGTGGACATGGGCTGGGAAGAGTTGATAATTTATAAAAAAAGGCTACCAAGCAAGCCTGAGTAGATCCAGTGACAGAGCTGGCTAAACACTTGCGATATGCCATGAACTGTGTAACCCTATCTGCAAACACCATCAAATGATGGCGCTCAGAGACGATTCGATCACCTCTGTTATCCTCAACAGAGAACACGCCCAATGCTCACCAGAGCGCCACTATGCTTCGCATCCCTAACTGGTGAATAAGACGTCCGTTTTTTTGCTCTCTTTTTGTTACTCCGTCAGCTTTTCTTCACCCAGGCCTCGTGCCGATACAGGCTGATAGCGGCAGCCGAGCAAGTCATGAGACGGTACGGGTGCCATTGTGTGTCACTCTGCATTATTTGGTGGTGCAACCAATGTGTTTTTCAAGCACGAGGTTGACTAGCAGCTCATGAGGCTTGGCAAGCCATGCTCGTAGGACAACGACGTGTAATGGTGAAGTGCCAATCGTAGCACAAATGACTTTGGATAGCCTGTGTGGACAGTGTCCTGCCCCGTTTGGCTTGTTCTTTGCTGCTTGGACCTGTGAAAGCACGGAAATTGACTGGGGCTTTAGGAAGAACCATCGCCTGGTTTGACCTGCATGCGCCTTCCTCCGAAATCTCACCAGCTCCACCCAGGTCTGCTATGGCCACTAGGTCTTGACAGCCAATCTCACCCTGTCTGCAGCCAGGGAGGGGAGAGGCCTCGATCAGATGAAATGATTTATTACACCACAGCAACATGTGCAGCTTTGCAAGGGCCGATCATACAGTGGTACCAGACAGAGAGAGAAAAAAACAAGCGATACAATTCTAATTGGCACGATACAGGTGATTGAGGATCTGGCATTGCGATGGTAGGCAAAGGCGACGCTACGAGTGCAAAGAGGGAGCTTGGTAACTGTTATCCCGGGGTCGTAGTCAACCGCATATGCCCAATACCATTGCATACAAGACCACATTTGATGGTCAGTTCACTAGCAGGAAAGTTGTGCTGCACAAAAGCCTACGAGGCCTTTTGGCCCCTGGTCTGTCCTTCCCCCGATCAAGAACAAGCCATGTAGGTAGGAATGGTCAGTGTGCGTAGCCATGCCTGCAGACTTACCCAGCAGTGGCCGCCAGCCCAGGGTTTTCGGTCAGGGAAAGAACGATGTTAAGCTTGGGAACAAAGCGCTTGACGGTCAGCCTAGTCAGCAGTCTCCAGTAGCAACGGATGATCACTTGATGCTTAATAAGACTCGGGGGCACGTAGCTGCAATGGAAGGGGGAGGGCTTTTTCAGTCAAAGTAGAGCGCGCAGTAGGGTTATCTGGTTTGCTTACTTGTCCAGCGACGGCTGCGTGGCATCCCAGGTTTCGGTTTGGCTGACTGAGTCGACGGTTGTATACTGATGCAGTGGCCGAGGGCATTTGCGTTTAATAATCTCGGCACAGGTAACAGCTTTGACAGTCGCTTCGCCCTCAGCCTCGAGGGCAATGCGTGACACCGACGGAATCTAAGGCGATACATATGTGTGTAGATAGAAATCCAAGACAGTGTTTGGCCGAGTTCCATTAGTGTTAGCCACCAGCATTCCTATGTCTGCTATCAAATTTTAAAAAAAAAGTTGACCGCACGGTGGATAGTCAGGGTTTATCGATAGCGCATGGCCAAGCTCTGGCGATAATCCCACTTACGTCGAGGGTTTTCAGCGCGTACTGCACATAGTTTTTTATCTTGCCGTGACCTTTTATCCGCACCAGCGTTTGGTTGCGCGAGAAGCTCCTCGCATCATCAGGTTGTGGGTCCTGTCGTTGTAAGCGATACGCGTTCATTGCACCCAGACGAACCTCGGCAGCTTGGTGCCCAGGGGTCGGTACTGCGGCCGGGATCGCTTGGTTAAGGTATCAGTGGGATGGCAATTAACGAAAAAGAGGCCCCAAGCACTGGACTCGTAAAGCTAGCCTTGCCACGAAAAAGTCAAGCAAAGGCAGCACCTGTAATGCGCAGAAATGAACAATAAAGCTTTAGCTAACCAGGCGCTCATACCGCTGTACGGCTTTTGGTGTAATGCCACGACCTGTCCATGGGCACTCTGGGCCATTTCTTTTTTTTCTGTGCTGGAGCTTCTTCCCAAACTTTTTTATGAAAAAATGTAAAGCTGTGCTAGCATTTGCCACACCGTCATGGCCAACCCGATGCAACTGGTAAACTTGGCATCAATGCCAAGGACCAAGAGCATGGGCGATGTTGGCAGACGCATTCCATCCGGTTCGTTCCTTGTTTTTCCCTAGTTTTGTTTATTCGCATATCTGCATCCAGAGCGCTTGCACTGTTTCGAACGCCAGCTATAGCACAAAACAGGCACCATGGGCAAGAGCAGCCGCAAAAAGAAGATCCAGTCGCAAGACTTTCAGGTACACCCTAGCCCACACACGAGCCACTCTTTATTGCCCATATTTAAGGTTTTTTTTACCGGGCGTGGTTTTTTTTTACAAAAATATTAAGGCTTGGCCGTCTTACTCACTTGGCTGGCCACTTGTGTTAAATGATAGATACTGGAAATAACAACAACAGAAAGTCAAGCTAAAACTGGGCAAAAAGAAAGCACCCGCCGCCAACCACACCGATACATCGTTCAAGTCCAAGGGTAAGCTGATATTAGCTGCAGTGAAATAGTTTAGCGAGAGGGTTAAGACAAGCAAGGCGCTAAAGAGGAGTGGGCAAATGACCACAGTCGACCTTATCCTGCTGGTTGGATGACTAATCTTGCGTTTGGGGCATGGTTGGTGCTTCACACCAACGTAATTCGATAATGGGATCGTGACTAGCCATCGTGGTCACGGAGCAAAACCTTCGGACCAACCGGAGCGATGAACTGACCAGTGCTCGCAACTTGACCCTCCAAGACCTAATTTTTCAACTCAAACATTACAACCCATCGGTGCGGCGAGGTACGTGCACTAACCCAAGCTAACACCGCTTAAGCCCTGGCTCATAATGCGCGCCACCACAATGATACAAACAGGCGGTTATACTCAAGAAAAGAGGAATATTAACGACGCGCCACCTGGGCTTTTGGTCCGTGGGAGAAACCATATTTAGATGCCGTCCACGGGCTGACGGAGCTGGTCACTTTGCATCCGACGGTGCTTCCTAATAATTTGGGCACCGCAGTTAATGCTGTGGTTCGCTTATTTCTAGACGAGGTAGGTGCAAATACTCACAACACCCTCATGCACCGTTAACGCTTTGGTCGGTGTGTGGTTTTGAGTGCCTATAAAGCCCTGGGTGGCCCAAACGATGTCTAGAGCACGGCAGGAGCTACCTACTTTCTTACTTTCCTTTGTCCCCTTATCTCCCTGGTCGTCTACACTAATTCCTCCTCCTGACACACTCTACTGCTTTCCCTGTGCACTTTGCACGGCTGGAATGGCCACCGCTTAGGAACCAGTCATTCGAAAACATGCTCGCGAATTTTGCCGCGTCCACCTCGGCGCACTGCCCAGGACTTGCCTGGTTCCCTTTTACCCCGTTATCCTTGCGTATACCTGCTCGGCCATGACGCACATTGACGAAGAAATCCGGGTGGACGGGTTGCGCACTCTCAACGTGTGGACCGGGTCGAACCCAGGGGCCATGCCCCAATACAAGCAGCGTATACTACCCATCTACATGGATCTTTTGCGTACCGATACCCAAGCCAAGAGTTCAGGGCTGGGGTCCATGCCTGCCCTTAACCATATTGCGAGTATCCAGTCCCAACATTGGTCCCCGTCGGTTCGAGTAGAAATTATGGAGAGCTTGCTGCTGTTTCTACAGGCTGTGACTGCAACGGCCCAACATGTCACCGACGGCACCTATGACCCTGCTAACCTGGAGGCCCTCTTTTGGTTTCTCGACGGCGCCTGGTTGCGCCAGAGCGTGTTTTCGCCTGTGGGTCAAAATGCCGCTACCACCATCGATGTCGCTGCCCAAAATGCGCTACTGGGTCCTGCCATGATATCGTCCAGCGCACATCAGCTGCGGTTAAACGACCAGGGCGCGCCCTTTGCCTACCTCAACATGTTTGGAGAAGCCGCTGGCACCACCCAACCTGAATCGGTGGCCTCGCTGCCTTTTGATAGTCTTATCGCTGCGTCCGATGCTGCAGCCGCTTCCAGCCATCATATCCTGGCGCAGCTGTACCCATTTCTGCTGGCCACCTGGTTTGAGGCCTGTCCTCTGGTGTTTATCCCGGGCAAGTTCAAAACCAACAGCCCCCAGCTGGCAGCACTGCATTTGGTCATTCAAATCCTGCGCGTTCTCTGGCGGGACACACAACAAGACCGGGCACAGATGCTGCGCAAGGACGGTGAGCTGTTCCAGATGCTTCGCCATTGCATGGTCTATTTTCCTTTTGGCCAGGATGTTACGCGGACCACCGATCCCGCCACCGCGGCCATCCTCCAGGATATGAACGCGGCAGTGTGCGAGCTGGTTGCGCTGTTTATGCTCTCGGCCTCCGCACCCAGCCCAGCCCAGACACTTGACGCTTTGCAGTCCTCTGATGCTCGGCCCGACGTGAGTCCCTGGGTGGACACGATCCTTTACTATATCCTTGCATACTTGGGCTCCACCGCAGAAATTCCACCTTGCCAATCCGAGCAGAGCGGGCGGACCAAGGGCCTGACTCGACTTTTGGGTGACCAAACTCTGTATTTTGACCTGGAGAGCTTTGTCACGGTGCTTCCGGCCATCTGGGGCCTGCAGTGTAGTTTGCCGCTTGCCCAAACCGAGGCATTATACCAAGCCCTGCTGACGTATGAAAAAGCCAGCCGTGCCCATTCCCCCAACAAGCATGTGGTGGTAGAGTATCTGGCTCGACTTTTTGAAATCCAACTGGCTGCCCAGATGCCCGTGAGCCCTGCCTTGACGAGTGGGTCTGCTGCGCTGGCCAGCGCCGAGGCGTGGCTGCTAACGTTGCCCAAGCTGCTATGGCAACTTAAATCGACCAACTTGGCCCTATCCACAACCGTTATTCGGACACTCACACTTGCGGTGCAACGGCTCGCCCCACGGTTGCAGCCAAGTTTTATCGGTCAGCTGCAACTGCTCTTGGTACCTTTTTTCCGCGTCGTTGTCCCCACCAAGGGCGCCATGTTTGGACCCTTTATCCACCTTCCCAGTGAAGCGCAGAAGCGGCTCATCGAACTGCTGTATTACTGCCCACCTCTTGACGCTAAACTCCGAGACGCCATTACCGCCTGTACACATGGTAAGTCACTGGAAACTCAACCGACCAGTCTGCACCTCCATGCAGTGGGCCGGGGTGTTGGCTTTTTTTTTCGACCAAAGAAGAGAAGGCCTCCTGGCACACCACTGGTCACCATACCAGCCTTGATTGGCACGACTAACGCGACAACTATTGAGGGCTATGTTTCGGTGCCACATGCTTGGTTGGTCATTACAACGGTGCAGAGCGCGGCGCGGAGTTATCGCCCCAGATTAAATCATACCTTGGGCACCTGAATGCTATGGCGTAGGGATTCAGTGACTGACCAAACGCCTTCACCCCAGCGCATGAATGCCCTTGCTTTGCCATTACTCGTTGGTAGAAGCTATAGTTGCTAAAGGTCATTTTATTATTCAGCTCAACAATAACGTACAAAGAAAGTGCCCTTACCTGGATGTTCCTATGAGCCCAGCACACCTGCTAGCGCCCGTAGTTTGTTGAGGGCAGCTTTGGCGATGATTTTTCGCTGTGGTACATCCCCGTGCAGCGCAAAGATCCTGGGATGAATAAAGGATGCAAACCAACAGGGCCATGAAAAAAAGGGGAATAAAGCAGGGATGCTAACAACCTTTAGAGTGTTTACGGGCGGGACCTGGCACCCTTTTACCGATTGGAGAAAAAAATCTCAACGGATGCATTCCCTGATGGGGGTAGAAGTTAGGCATCAAAATGCTTGGCGACGTTGGGAGCGAGAGAGCAGGACAACCCAGTGTTATCGGGTTCGACTTGCACGTCCTTGACGACGCCGTGCTCGAGGACCAGCGCGAAGCGCTTGGCGCGGATACCGCCCAGGACGCCCGATGCATCAAAGCTGAGGTCCAATGCCTTGACAAACTGAGCTTGGGGGTCGGCCAAAAAGTGGATATGGCCCTGGTCATCGAGGCTCTTGCCCCAGGCGTCCATCACAAAGGCGTCGTTGACGGCCACACACCCGATAGCCTCGACGCCCTTGGCGCGAAGGGTATCCCACCACTCCAGGTAGCCGGGAACGTGGGTCCGGGAACAGCCGGGCGTGAACGCGCCTGGAACGCCAATCAGGATGGCCTTGCTGTATGGCTTGAAAAACTCGAGCGCCGACAGCTCGTTGGCCGGGGATCCCTCTTGCAGCGGCAGATTCGGCAGCGGGGCACCGACCGCAATGGCGCGAACCGCGGACGAGTGCCAGCCACGGCGGCCAACCGTGGGCGGCGCGCTCCGCAGCAGGCGACAAGACAAGGAGTGCCACATGATCAGGATGGGTAAATGAAGCAATTCGAAGACTACGGAGACGCTACTCCCAACAAACAACAAAGATGCGTATGAATGGACGGGCAATGCAGAGCACGCGGTTTTATATTCGCCATACACCTGAGTGGACAAACAATGCCTGGTTAAGGTCCATTTTTTTCTCGTCTCAGCCATCGACCGCAAATAGACAGGCATTGCGGCGTTGCTCAGGGGTGCACAGTCGCAGCAGTGCATTCGACTTGGCTCTACTTCGCTCGCTCTCTCACACCCCCTCCATATTTGTCGCCACCGCAACGAGCCACGGCGATGGGCACTTTTAGGCCGTTACCCGGTTACGTGTGATGATCACCGCGCACACTGGAGGGACACTAACAAAACAGCATGGCACACTAGAGGAAGCCACCATCTCTTACGCCAGTGATCACCATCCTAACCTAGCAAACCAATGGGTAATAGTGGTTAACAATGCACACAGGGCAGGGGCGCTCCTTCAGCCTAGACCTTGGTGTAAAAGCACCCGAGCGCATCCAGCCACGCTGCACAGCTGCCGTAGAGGCCCGCCCACTGGTACCCAATGGGTGGCTTCAGCACCCGCAGCCCTCCGCCCGTGGAATTGCCCAACCATCCGCTGCTCCGCCCAGTGGTCGTCACAATCTCAATGGCGTCGATCCAGAACCCCGAGCGCACATTGATACAGGCCAGGCCTTCGCCAGGCTCCAACGCAAGCTCCACAGGGTTGCCCTTGGCATTGCCACACTGCACCCAGGTTCCATCCGACATGGAGCACACCAGGCCATCAATGTACTTGCCGCGGTAGATGCGCAGGCGCGTCAAAAACGGCAGGATTGGGCCACCGTTGGCCACCGCGGGGGGCCGAAACTGCGGTGAAAAGCAGGCAAAGTAGGCGGCAAACCCTTTGGTGCCCTTCATCTCCCCGCGACCAAACTGCACGCTCTTGAAGGCCGGGATCCCGCCATAGGGCAGGGTCACTTGGTACCGCTGGGGAAACGTTTCAAAGTGGTCGAGACTCTCGATGGCCTGGGCCGTGGTGACCACCTCCAGCTTGACGCTCTCTCCGTCCTTCCATGGTGACATTTGGCGCAGATTGTCTAGGGTCAGCGTCACCAAGCGAGGCGTAATGGCGTTGGCACCCGACGCGGTGTGCTGCAAACGGACCTGGGTTTGGGGGCCAGCGGGGGTGTACACCGTGCCAGGGAACTCGGCGGTGTATTCAATGTGGGCGCGGTACCGGCCGTTGACCCACATCTCCACCATAGAGATCCCCACGGGACACTGTAGCAGCATACCGCCAGCCACGGGGTAAAAGACGCATTCAGTGCCGCTGCCCGACGGAGCGGACGGCGGGTCAATGGGCAGCCGGAAGCAGGGATGGTAGCGGAACCGCACCGCATCCACCCGATGCCAGTGCGACCCGGCCTCGTCTGCAGGCGTGATGGGCTGGTAGCCAGGCTCCTTGACCATGAACGTGCGGTTCAGATTGTTGAACCCACGCCTCATGAGCCCCGTGGGCGTATGGCTGAGCGTCAGCATATGCCCCGCTTCGTGGAGAAACGCGCCCATGCCGATATTGGCAGCGCGCCAGTACTCGCCGCACTCCTTGGCGTCGTTGGCAAGAATACGTTCGTCGGTCTTGGTTGTGTCCAAGAACGCAGGAACCACCTCTTCCAGGCAGGACGGCCACGCGTGGGTGCAGTGGGACCCAAACACCCCCTGGCGGCGGATGCCACGACCGCCACCCAACGCTGCATGGGCCACGATGAGACTCTGCTTAGGGTCCCAGTGCGCGTCCAGAATCAGCCCCACCACGTAACACGGTTGATCAAACGGCGCGCCATAGTCCTCCAAGGCCTGGGCAAACAGCGCAAACATGTTATCCTTGTTGGACTTGGGAGTGCCCGGTGGAGGATTGTACTGCTGGGCTCGCTCGGGCTCCCGCATCTCCGCGGTGGTCACCCGGGCGCGCACAAGGTACACCTGGGCAGTGGTGCGTTGATCAGCAGATTGATTGGTTAGCGAGTCTGGCAGCCACGCTTCATCGAGGCGAAAAGTGCGGCGGCCAAACCCATGGCGCTGCATCTGCTCGGCGGTCAGTGCCTGCCACAGGTACGCTGCGCATCGCAGTTTCTTCACCGCCACGCTCAACGTGTTGAGTTGCTGGGCCTGTTGATCTGGTGGCGCATCAAAGATCTGCGGGGAGTCTTTGGCCAGCATGATAGCTAGGCGCATCGGCGGGCTCTGCAGGGGTGGCAAATAGTGTACCGTAAAGTACATGTCTGCGCCTTGAAAATGGAACCGGATCACGTTTTGACCGGATTCGAGCGGCACCAGGCACTTGAAGTGGCTGTCGACCACGGGCCAGACCTGAGTGGGAAAGGTGGCCGAGGTGACAGTAACGGCGTCCTCAAACGAAACGTTGGGTTTGCCAGCACGGCCATACAACAGCAGAACGCGCTGGTAAACGGTCTCTCCTTCGACGACGTTGACAATAGTCGGCGGGTACTCAGTGGGCGTGGGTGGGCTGGCCTTGGGCTGTGGGTACAGGTGCGCGCGCTGCGGTGGCCAGTTGCTGCTGACCCTGGCGGGCGTTGGCGCCGGTCTGGCCGGCGGCAGCCCCAGCTCTCGCTTGACAAAGCGCTTCAGGTGGTGCATGCTGAATGCAATTCAGAAAATAAGATAGCCAAACGCAAAGGCAAAGGGCAGAGTTGAAAAAAAAACCAAGGGCACAGGCACGCCGGACTCACGCTTTCCCACTGGCCACTTGGCGTCCTTGTTGCCCAGGCTATCTATATATCATATACGTTATCGAGCGCACAAAAACCAGAAACTGGTCGCTTATTATTCACTGGCCTCCAGTAGTAGCTATTTTACGCGTTGTCCCTGAACTACCCTAAACCTAATTAAATCAAGTGCCCCCTGATAGGTCAGCGCTTGTCCCGTGGAACTTAATGTATTCAGATTCGTAGTTTTCAAAGCCCGTTCAGCGCTGGATCGTCAACGGTGACAGGGTGTCATTTGTCTGCCCGCGACTGTCGGTTAGAATTAATAATTGTGGTTCATTGGTTTGACTTTTCCTTTACCCTCCGGCACTCCTTTCTAATTGCTGCTTCTTTGTTCCCTACACCGCCCCACATCTCCCATTCGCGTAAGTAGCCATAAACGTCATCCTAAGGTCCAAATGAGACGCCCCAAGAGACACGTCAAGTAGCCCATTTATGCCTGCTGCGCCTGGTCCGGACGGTGGCATGCAACAAAACAACACGCATCGCTTTGGCCTATGACTAACTGTGTTCCCAACAATGGTCCGGGGTGCTGGGTTGCGATTTATGTGATGCATGGATGCGTAATTAAAATGAACGTAGAGCAGATCCACGCAATTGACTAGTATGGTTGCGCTACATTGGCTAACGCGTACCGCCCTGGCGTCGATGGCCGTGACACTGTTTGCGGTGTGTCCAGGAGCATTTGGTAAGAGGTGACCGGAGCGTCGTGCGTTTGAGGTACGGTGGCGGGGTCATCACCGTGGTAACAGCGCTAAAGACAGCGCAAGGTACACTGCTATGCTGGCACCCTGGCCAGGCGCTAACCCCAGCGAATGGTTATAACGTCAGTGAAGTTGGTTGATTTTAGGCGATGGCCAGGTAGTCACCCCCAACCTCAACTTAGCAACGTCGTTTCCGTCG
>JANBQA010000648.1:0-11589 GCA_027576955.1 Dimargaris xerosporica
TGGAACTCGCTTAAATATCAAAGCTTAAGCCCAAGTATATATAACACCAGGATTACACACTAATAAACGGTACTAAGCTCTGGTCCACTTGTCTTGTCAAATTCTTTACAATTTCCCAAGTTTTTAATGCAATACTGAAACTATGTTAATTATTCCTGTGCAGCCGTTGCTGCTTTGATTTTTTTAGTCAGTTATTTGGGGTTAGAATATCGTGCATGTAGATGCGTGATTTTGGCCATTATCATTGTTATATAACTATACCATAACCACATATTTAATCATTATTGCGACTTTTTCCTCAGCATAACGGTTCCTACGGATACACATTGGCATTCATGTCAGAGCGTGCACACCTCAGTTTATTTTCAATGCTGCGTGGAATACGAATCCTGCTGTAAGCCAATTTGAGCAATATCTGGGTCGCAATGGGAATTGTCTGAAAACTCGACGCCAGAAGACATTGATAGTGGCCACTGCAGTGTCAAAGCAGGAGCTGGCCCAAAACTAAACCGGGCGCACAGGGGCACTCGATCACCCAGGCCAATATCTATCCAAAGCCAGTCCTGGTCCTGACTGTATTCCTGAGTGTCAGTTGGCATTGTTTGATGCGATTGTTGACTGCTTCTCGGGCTTGATAGGCTGGGTGAGACGAGATGAGCTAATAACACTTTCCAGTGGCTAGATATAAGACTACTGAAGCTGGTCACTTGGCTGCGACCGCTGTGGAGTGAGCAAGTGATGGGCCGGTAGCTGAGCAGCTCCTGCAGTTGGGGCATCAACTCTTCATGAGGAATTGATGGGTATGGATCGACTTTGAGAAATGCCAAAGGAACCTCCGACGGTGGAACCCTGGGTGATGCCTGCCCAATGCCTGCGCTGAGGATGTTGGGCATGGACGCTGAGGGCAGTTTAGCTTTGAAGAACTGGCCTAGCCCGTGCACAGATCGGTTGTGTTGTGGTGGGTCTGGTGAATTGGTCTGGTCCGGGGTGCGTGGACTGTGCGGAACTATGAAGATGCTCCGGTTGCTCCGCCACCGTGATAATGCTTGCCACAGACACCGTTGGCTTTGCTGGTTGGGCTCATGCGTTGCTATGCTTATGGTTGATGCGGGCACGCTGCGCGTAACAGGATGGGAAAAATACTGAGCCAGGGGCTGACCACCATTGTTGCACTGGGGCTGGCACTGGAGATGAGCGTGGGGAGGGGCCGGGGTAAGAGGTGTCAGCTTATCAGACGACAATGGCAAGGCACTATGGCGAGAGGGAAATGCTGGACTTGCAACTGGCGACCGTGTTCGAGAGGTTTGCGATGCCAAGCCATGCTTTAATGTGAGTAGCTGTGGATTATTGCTGAGTTGTTGGCGCAAGTACGTAAATGCGCCCATAGTACCACCTGATTCCAGGTCCTGGAAGTTGTGAAACCGCTCGCATTGCCAGACCCCCAACCCGCACACCGCGTCATCAGCCCGATCCTTGGTGGTAATAGCAATGTACAAGAAGAGAAGAAAGTTAATAAATCCTCGCAGGGGCGATAACAGAGCTAAGAACAGAGCCAATGCATAGGTGATTGTGCCATCGTGCGACAGCACATACAGACGCACTGCATTACTGGGCAGCCAAAACAGGGTAACAGTACCCAATGACAGTAGAGCTGTTCGCCAAAATTGTTGACAGTAGTGTGGTTTGATCGCCTGTGGGTGGGGAACAACGTGGGATTGGCGCTTTCGGGTACTCAGATGATAACCGACCATCCCGTAGAGCAGGACATGCAGTCCAAAGGTCAACCACACCGGCATCAACCAGAGCACCATTTGAAGTTCATGATTTTGGTACGTAATCCAGCACCTAATAAATGAAAATTAACTACAATACAATGTTATATCACCCTTGTCACAATGAGCGTTGTTGACCTTGCTGTCTCCGTCAATGTCACTAAAGCACCTCTCGTGCTTGCCTTCTTTTTTTGAAACTCTTTGATTAAAAAAACATTAAACTAGACCTACCATAGATCAGCATCACCGTAGCCTCGTAGCCCGTGTTTGCTCCTGGTCGCCAAAGGAATAATAGCCAAAATGACCGAAACTGTCACCAGGGCCAACAGTATTGGTTGCTGGCTGTGTTGAAGGCGAATCGCATAGGATCGTGCAAATACACATGCGGCCAAGTTGAGGGGAACCAGTGCAGCACTGAGCAGCGAAACGAGCGTGGCAGCCTGAATGACCATACCTTGCAACTGACAGCCAAAACTGGTGGGTCCCGCGACTAAAGGATCTCGGACGCCCTGTTTGGCCATGGCATCGATACCATCTGCCAGGGCCACAAGCAGCGCCACGCGGCTCCAGAAATTGCGCTGTCGTCGAAAGAGAACGATGGTTCCAATAATGGTGACAATGCTTCCAAACAAGCCCAGACTTGCCATGAGCCGTACCATATTAGTGAGCGTGTCCATACGCTGATAGCCTTGAAGCTCCGAGGCCGGAAGCATTGTAGACTGGATGGAAAGTGGATGCGTGTGTAGCAGTGTGGTGTAGCCGGTGGCTAGAGCCTATGCAGAGGGACGCAGGGACGAAATGTGTAACAAAAGATAATCAAGAGTCGAATTCTGGTTACAGCGACCATGCTCGCCAATGGTGTAGCTGGTTGATAGTAATGAACTAGGTGATGACACGGTATCCAACAGCTGAGGGGAGTCGAGATAAGATAGGGCAGCGCAAAAGGCGGGCGCAGGGGGGGGGTGAATGATGTTTGGGACAGTAATAAGGGGATGCCTATGGAATCTTGGTTAACAACAAAAAACCTCCACAAACTGGTTAAAAGACTAAAGGCTAAGGAACATGGAAAACTATTTATCGTAAAACTTGAAAAACTTAAACTCAAAGCGGGCTCTGACGTGCCAGGATCACTCTTTTTTTGACAGCACCTAGCCGCAGGAGTGGTACAAACCATTTATAAATGAACAGAACTACCCCTGGTGCAGCTAACGACTCTTTAAATATCCCTGCCTGACGTGTCAACCCAATATCAAGCGCACAGCGCCCACCCCCAGCCCTGACTTTGCTGAACAACTCAGACTTGAGACAGGACCGAGCAACGACGATCACTGGCTACTGTAAGCATTTGTTAGCACATCTTGATTGCTGCCTCCAAACGATCTCTAACCGTCAAAAATAGCGAGGAGTCCAGTGCCATGGGTTGGTCTCAGGCGTGTATATCCAGTGCGCGAGAAGTAACAAAAAAACACTCACAGCTAGCCGATAGACAGGGAGTGGTCGCCCGGGCCGCGCAATGGCAAAGACCGCTCTTACTGTGATGACACTTGTTTTCCTCTTTATTCGCTGGATAAAAAAGTCGCCATGGCGTGGCGATCGACTGTTGCGTAGGTCACCAATGTCACCAAATATTCAAAGGTGGAGGAACAGTCACGATTGCCCACGGCTCTCAAATAACCGATCACCAAAGCGCTGTGCGCTGCCATGATCGGGATTTCCCTCTGGTCAATGTGCGAGGAAATAACGGGCCATGGATGGCGGAGGTGATTTCCGGCCAGGTGGGACGAAAGGGCTGTGGCAGCGATATAGCCCCCTACGCCTTTGGTTTTGGCTGGACGTCACAGTAGGTTTCCAAGGTGGCGTGTGGTACTCTGTCGAGCGACATGAAGGGGAAAAATTAGGCGAGAGAAGAACGGCTGCAATATCGGTCAGGTATAAGCCTTTCGCACAAAGAAATCACTGACCAGCAACGACCGTACTGCTCTGGTAAACTGGCAGGCTTTTTGACCATCAGCAAGTCGTCCAGTTCCAAGCAATGGCAAGCCGGCCTTCGGGAAGCCCTCCCAACTGTTGAAATGCCCCGGGACTGAGGTCCAGGCAGCCGTGGGTACAGGCCTCGCACATATCAATAATTTGGACCTTGATTGTTTGGTTATTTGGACCTGATACGGTTACACATGAGCCGCAATGCGACCTTTGCCACTGAGGCTTGTTCTAACCATAGAAACATTAGAGCCCAACCGACGTCAAGTCCAAGACCATGTAGAAAACAGAAAAAAAGGTGCCCAGGGCCATCGCATCACCACAGATCACAAGTATATCATAGCCGCCATTAATTAACAATGCCAATATGAATGCTTTGGAGTAGCGAGGGCAATAACACTGTAGCAGCGCATTGCAGAGAACGGAGGTCAATAGAAGCCCATGGCTGTTCCTAACACACCATATACATTTACTCTGCTAGCATCAGCCACGGTTTGCTGGGGCTTTTCCGCATTCTTCTTCGTTGGGCATTACAAATAAGCAAATAAACTTGCCATATCATGCTGTGCGTACTCGACAACTTACCAGTGCCGCAATTAGGTCGCTGGGCTTGTTTATGGCCCCACAGGCCCCGCGCCCAGGCTCGTACCACGTTGCCTCCCCAGCGTACTCGTTGGCCATAATTTACGGCGATGCGAGGAGCACCAGCGCGCCAACTATGCTTGCAGTCACTAGAAACATTTTTCCTAGTCTGATCAAGGTTGAAACCGTGGAATAATAGTAAATCAGAGCAGACACGCACTAATGGGTGCGATAGGTTTGGCAACAATGCGCGCAGTGGCCTGGCAATCCAACAACGGAAGATCAGGCAAGCAATAGCCACCACCGAGTCAGGCAAAGCGATGCGCCTGGGGGTGAGGCGCTGTGTCCCAGATTAAATAAGCTCTGGCTGGGCAGACCGATACGGTGCGTTGGTAGTACCTGGGCGCATGTATGACAACATTGCAGCCATGCGCCGCTGTCCCACACACACCAGTTCACCCCGTAATTGCAGACGCCTCACGCTGCAACCCCCATGCAACTGTACAGTGGCCTATCTAAGCTTGTTATTTCTGCTCCTTCCACACTACTGCTGCACTGTAGTCGCCGCGAAATGCCGCTTTCCAACTGATCCAAACACAATGCAAGGCTACCAAAGGAGGGAGTAGGACGGGGGGGGGCAAACATCATTGGCTCGCTCAAACGGATCATGGTACCCAGGAGAGTGGGGTACGCTCAATGAACAAAATTGCCGAAAAGCTAGGATGGTACGCCTTGATCCATTAGCTTCCCTTATTCTCCTCCTCTGATTATAATGTTGGCACTTGAGTATTGTGGGTAAAATGGAAAGTCTTTTTTTCTGAGTAATTGAGTTTGGTTCGCACCCATGCTACTACGAGAATTACCGGTGGCTGTAGAAATGGCAACTTTCTTTGCCATACCCATAGCCCCACTCCTTGGATGCAGCGCCAAGCAAAGCGTGCTTGGTGGCTCTGGGGAACTTGGCCATTGTTCCATCCGACTGTGTTATCACGTTTGAGCAAGGATTGCGTTACCTCCTGTCTTGGTCGCTGTTTGCCCATCCCGCCAGCTTTGGCCTCTGGATACCTATCCATAGCCACGCAATAACTGGTGTGAACTCGCCAAGCCATTCTATGACAAATGAGTTATACACATCCCCAGACAAATGCTGAGTGCTGGTGTAGCGCCTTTGCAGCTACAGTCTTGGCTGCTCGTTCCTAGTGTACCCCCGTTGCCCGCAGGGCATTACCACACTGGGCGTAAGCGCCACTTTAGCGACGATGCTTGAAAGCAAGTTGAGCTCGGTCATTGCACCTTGTGTAGAGCTGTATTCATGCGGCTGGAAAACAATGACACATTTTCTCTGGTGGATTTCTGTTGGTCATTGAATTATCTTTTTTTTCACAGCACAGTTGTCAGAATAGATAGATCAAATTACCAATGCCGCAACCCACGACACTAGAAAAGGGTCTGTTTATAACTTAAGGGCTGCCTGTGACCCGCATCAAATATGAGAACGGTTGAAGGGCATCGAAAATGATAATGGCCTACTGACACTGACCAGACCATAAACTCCTCCGCCACAGAGGAAGCAGAACAGTACCCAACCATCCACGGCCCAGCACATCTCGCGACAGCACCGAGAGATGGTCTATATAGCCCCACAAAAAAAACAAGAAACTCTGTATATCCCGGAAACAACTATCGAGTAGTGTCACCGCAAGTGTCCAGTGGACACGGGTAAAAACAGGGAAGTAAAACGGGGTCTCTTCTACAGGCCATGCAGTGGAATTGACAGCCTAAAGCAAGCGAGGAAGAGAGCAACAACCCCAGGGGCACACAAGGTAAGGACAAATTACGTGGGGAGTGAGGGGTGAGTGTCCGGCAGTGGGGATGCCAGCATTGGTCCGTTCAGAGGGGTGATGCGGGGCGAGTTGGCCGCAGAGGACGGGGAATGCAGCGACGTCTGCAGAATTGGTAGCGTTTGCTCAGCACGAATTTTGTTCTTCCGCACGTTGGTGCTAAAGAAGTTTTCAATCACATGGGGCTCCACGGTGATGGCCATGTTGGTGCGGTTGATGACGCAGTCGGAGTCGGCGTACCCCAACAGCTTGATAAATTCCGAGCTGTGCTTACCACGGATCCGCTTGATTTCCGAACTGGCGTAGTTGACCAGTCCGTGGCCAATCTCGATCCGCTCCACAATCTCGTGGGGTTTGATGCTGTTTGGAGACGAAGAGCCGTCATCCGACTCGGATTCACCCTGGAGTTTAGGCGAGGTCGGTTTGGACTTGGCCCGAATGGTGTTGCGGAAGGCGAGCCCCGACAGGTCCCCGTGCTGCGAGTTATCGCTGCCAATCGAGCTGACGCGGCTAAGGGTGGCGCTATCCAGTTTGCGGGTTTCGTAAACAATGCGTACCCCTTGGTTGGCAGCAAAGCTGCCCTCCACGCGTATGATCCCGGCAGCGAAGAGGCTCTTTTTGAACTTGGCCACGGCCACGAGGGCACCAGCATCGATTACCACGGTACCAGCGGGGTGAAGGCCGTGCAAGATCCACCATTTGCGGTCCACCATGGGATTGGGCTTGGCTACAAAGCGCGTGTAGTAGGGAGCGTGGGGCTTGCCCGCTTGGTCCGTTGCGGGAAGGTTGCAGAGTTCAGGAGCGAGCTCTTGGATGATATCCAGCACTCGCAGACACGTGGAGCCGCGAGCAATTACAGTGTCCACGCCCTTGGCTGCGGCCAGTTCAGCAGCAATCAACTTGGTGACCATCCCACCGGTGCCCACCGACGATCCTGCCGATGTCACCGTGATTTGTTCCTTGAGGTTCTGGATGTCGTGCACGGTGATAATGGGTTGGGCGCCAGGGTTGGTGCGAGGGTTGTCCGTGTATAAGCAGTCGACGTCGGTCAACAGGAATAAAAAGTCGGCGTGGACCATGCCCGCAGCAATGGCCGACAGCGTGTCGTTGTCGCCAAAACGAATTTCGCCCACACTGATGGTATCGTTTTCGTTGACAATAGGAATGACTCCCATGTCCAGCAGGGCTTCAAAGCAGTTGCAAGCGTTGAGGTACTGGTTGCGATTGGCCAGATCGTTGCGGGTCAGCAGCATCTGGGCAATGGGTTGCTGTAGCTGACCAAACAAATCATCCCACAGCGCCATCAAACGGCCTTGGCCCACGGCGGCCACCGCCTGGATCTTGTCCAGTGTCGAGGGCTTGGCCGGCAGGTTGAGACGCAGCAGCCCCACCCCAACGGCGCCACTGGACACCAGGATCACACGGTGACCCAGGCTGCGCAGCTTGGATACCAGTTCCACCATAGTGGATAGGTTGGACAGTTGGGGCATGTGGGTCACTGGGTCGCAAATGGACGACGTGCCAAGCTTCAGGACAATGGTCAGCCCCGTCTTGGCAGCCTTGTTCAGCGGGTGCTGGTGGTGGCGCGGCATTTCCACGCTCCCCAAGCCTTCTTGGAGCGCGCCCTCGCCAGCGATAAACGTGGGCGGGGGTGATGAGCCGCTGTGGTGTTCGCTGGTGACCGAGCTCGAGCTCGAATTGGTACTGGCAGCGTTGGGGACCATGGCGACGGAAGTGCTCGGCGAGTGGTAAAGCCTCCTCACGTGGGTTTGGTGTGTGTGTTTTTGGGTGCAATCTCTCGTGTCAAAAACAGGGGTGCGTGGTGCAAGGTCACACCCTCACTCGGCTTGCCGGCGAAAAAAAGGACGTGGTATGAAAATCGATGCAGCCTAAACCCCCCTAAAAAACCGGGCAATGCAGCTTTTAGGCAAGCACTGACAGCTATAGGCGTGGGATACACCGCGGACGTTATGTACAAGCAAATGATACCGCTGCTCCCATTTACGGACCGCTCGCGCCAAGCTAACTGATTAAGTAACCAGCACGAGTAAAGGGGTTGACACACGTTGAGAGAAGGCCCGCAAAAAGTGACACTATGCTATATGCACTGCGGTGCAACGGAGACAGAGAGGGACGAGTAAAACAGAGTTACTTAAGCAACGACAGCTAGCCAGTTGGGCATAGCGCCGGGTGTTGCAAGCGTAAAGGTCGGTAACTAAAAAGAACACGGGGGTGTCTATATTTCGTCCATAGCACCAACACTCGCTTAACTACGGGGAATGGTAAGAAAGGTTGGGTGAAGAGAGGGAATATAAAGGAGGCGTCTCCTCCAGCCGAGTGTCACCAAGGGCAATGAGCGGGACAGCAGACAGGGGCAGAGGTAGTGCAGCAGGCACAGGGTCAGGGATCAGAGATAGACTAGCGTCGGCTTATCATCTACTGAAGGAACCAACCAAGGGTGAGCGACGCCCAGCATTTTATACGCGCCCACCCGCCATGGGTGCACGCCGTTTCACCCTTTACAATTTATTTTCACCCACGCGGCTTAAAATCTGGCAGATGGACGGGAGACCACCCATGTTTTTGTTTGAGGCCAACCACCACGGCCCGGACAACTGTGTCACTAGCAAGAGCGCCCACCACCTAACAGCGAAAAAGACGGCGCTCATTGGCTGGCGGAGGTGCTGGTGGATTGTGTGGAAAGGAAGCACGCCAGTGTTCGTTCCTAGCCCGACCACTGGCGTGCATGTACCACGCTGGCCAACTTTACCGGTGCCGCTGCTTTTAGCAACCGACCCACCATAAAAAAGACCAAACACTGTTTATATTTTTCCAAACCGAACGGACGATGCTCCCCGCAAAAAAAAACACTCCAGCACACACCGAAAATGAGACGGCCTGATTAGCTTGGGAGGTTACCATACAAAACGCCCCCTTCCTGGTTGGTTTCACAGGCTCCCCCGCCCCTTTATCGCCCACCTAGGCGGCCCAATCAGCAGGCCTCCATGGAAGCCGAACCAATTGCCAGCGGCCAGGGCTGGTGATGTCATGGCCCTGGTGTTATCACATCCCGCAGGCCCACCAGTGCTTCTTCTCCTCTCCCCCTCCCTTTAGCGGCCGTCAACGCATAGCGCCGGTGTGTGTGGAACAGGCACGGAATGCGCAAATGAGGCACGCTGCCTTGGGCCGACGCACACACACACCCAAAACCAATGGCGCTGCATGCCAGCGGTCTGTGCCCCAGGTTGGCTCCGCTCGTATCGGGTACTATTGTGGTGAGGGCGCAGCCGTTGACTGGGCTCGCATTAGTGAGCTTGGAGCATCACCCCGAGGGGCCCCATCCGACTGGTCAGTGGGTTGGTGCGTCCAATAACCGGTGGTGGAGAGAAGGAAAGAGGTGAGCACGCTAGCCGAGTGCCTCTTGGCTGAAAGGCAGGTGGCAAACATGCTTTGCACTGCCAAAGCTCCAAACACCAGTGCCTGGCTTACAGACATGTAATAAAAAAGGGAGAGGGAGCGGTGCGGGGCAGGTGAAACGAATATGATACTGCCATTAGAGCACCATTCTCTGACACTGCGTCGTCAACCCTGGGCAATGGCGCAGAGCGGGTCTTTGGCTACCCTGCCTGCTGCACCGTCTAGAAACTGGCGGTCAATTGACGCACCCAGCAAAGTTGGCCATTGGGCTGCCCTGGGTGCCCGGCCTCTACCCTTAGCGAACGTGGGATGGTGGGCGTGTAGCTGCGCAGCTTTGCGTTGGGCCTCTCACTTTACTGCGTTGCCGAGCATGTATACCCTGTTTAGCGTCTTCGAGCAACGGATTTCCCAAACCCATTGGCCACCGTTGCTGGGCCGCTTTACCAATATGGCCGTCGCCAAGTTCATCAGACAATAGGTCCAAGGTGCGGCCGAATTCCAACCACTGAGTCCACGTCCTGCTGGCTGGGGCGCGGAGCAATCGGTATTTCGCTGGCACGCCTGGCGTGGAATGCTCGTCCAACCAGAAGCTGCAAGAAATTCTTTCCCTTCTAGGTCGAGTAGCCGGCCGTTTGGGGCGAGTGGATTGTCGACGTTGGCCCAGCCATTCCCGATAAAAAATACCCCTGACCCCCTCCCACTTGTACCAATTCCAGTCGCCCCCCTCTCATTCCTGCTGCTGTGGGGCAACTGTCGGTCGATTCACCCTACCATTGACTGCTCGCCTCAGCCTTGGATGCCACCGCTGATGGCCGATTGAATACGGCAGGCGTAGCCGGTGGGCTCGCAACCAAGATCATCCCTATGCGTCACGGCCGTGGTGCAGCCAGCGTATTAAACCACCCCTGGTTTGCTGAAAGAGGGGTGGGGCGAGCCTGCACTATCTGCTTCGCATGATACCATCCGCACCACCCAGCCCGCTATTGGGTCACCTTAAAAAATGCTGTGCGAGCATTCTGTCGGGAGACCGCGTTGCATTCAGCCGACCATGGCGATAACCAGCGCGTTGGGCCACGCCTCTACTTACCTGTCTCCTGGCAGGCTTAACCCAGCATCAGCCAAACTCCGCCCTCTGCTCGTTCTTTCCTTGTTTCCTCTTTCGTCATACCGCGTGCCTTCGGATTGTCCCTGATACTTGCACTGGAAAAGCGGATATATGGCAGCAGCGCCTATTCGTCGTGGGGCCTCTTTCCATATCAATAGGACCATCGGGTCCCACACTCTTTTTTGTTTACGAAACATAGCCGCCCTCAAAACTTGCGCCTTAGTTGCTACGTTAGGTCAGAGTGTCGTTCTGTGATGGGTACAACCTCTGTCATCTGAGCAGCGCCCTTAGCAGTCTCGGCATGGGTCGGCTGAGGCCAGCCGCCACTGGTGCTAGTCGTCCAAGGGGCCGCAGGGCTGGCTAGAGCGGCATGTTGGTGGAACCGTGCGGCCAGTGGGGGATAGCCTGTAGGATTGAATAAAGAGCGCAAGGCGGCGATGGTTCAACGCCAATCCGCTAACCATGCCAGAGCGCCGGGCACGATTCCTCAACAAAGATGAGAAAGAAAAGGCTCCTTGGTCAGGTCGTTGAGAACCAAGAGTACCGCCGCCAGAGTGAGGCGCGCATAATCACTGTGATGGGCAGAAAATTATCCGAATCTCCAGCCTATGGCCTCGCTTTATTCCGTTCTCGCTCGCGCCTGGCGTACCTCGAAGCTGTCTATTGGTCATACCTTTTATCGAATTGCGTAATTATTCACTCGCATCATGCATACACTGCAAATCGGAAAATTCCGACTGGTATTCTCACACACACCTCTCACACACGCATGCGCTACATTCACCCACACACACGGAGAGCAATTCATTGTCAAGCGTGGGCCGGGTCTGTCATATTGACACTAGCGAGGCTTTGGCTATATTTGGGGACAAGGGATTCACGGCAGCTGGGC
>JANBQA010000649.1:0-11554 GCA_027576955.1 Dimargaris xerosporica
GCCGTCTGTGACAAACAGCCACTACTGACACACTGGCTATTTTTGACATGACAGCACGGCACGGCACCAGCATGGATTCTTCACCACCAAGCCACGCCACCAACGATTTGTCAAAAAAAGCCAACCGCCAGGGTATAATGGCGCGCTGACAGGGTGGATCAGACCACAAGCACCATTTGATGCATCATACTCAAGGTACGCCAAAGACACGGGGCAGTCACATTTGAAAGGCCCTGCACAGCTCAAATTGTTGGTTCAGAACATCCTTTTATCAGAAGTACTCGTTGACGTTGGCTATCTCCTACTTCCTAATATGACAAATGATCACCTCTAGTTGGACCGTATGCCACCTATGCTTGACCGCGATGATTGCTAAGATATCAGAGGACACGATCAGCATCACTAATGAAAACTGCAGTTTAGTTCACCTGCTGCCTATTGCAAACCAAGCATTACATAATTTCCAGGCCCATATAAGTCTAGTGAATAAAAAAAACAGTAGATATCGTGGTCCTTGAACCCGATAGCCAACGTCTGCTGAAAGAGCGCTGTTTGACCAGCTGGCTAGCTGGCCTATGCACTACTCTGCACCCACGGCTTGAGCCAGTGCTGGTAAATTTAGTGTGATTAGGCCAATACGACGGCAGAGTGCAGCAGGTGACTGAGCTGTTCTTCGTTTGTTGACCATCTCGTCCCACCTACCTTTACCAGCGCCATTGCAGGCTATGACATAATGTGTTCTTTGGCCTGGCTGTTTCCCAGTAACTAATAGCAGCTCTGCTATTGAGATGGTAAGGCCGACTGCAGAGTATTCAACACCACTTTGTCACCCTAGTTTTCGCATGTGAAATCCACCTCTCTTTCAGTTGTTTTCTTTCATGTATGCCTTAAGACAGCATAACACGAAGCCAGCCATTGACACCACCTGTGAGGTGGTACATGTTTGAGCGCTCAGCAATAAAGTCAGAAGGTGACATTGCTAACAAGGTTGGTTGCTTTGACAGTAAATGGTGTCATGCGCACGCCATTCTCTACCTACACTGTTTGCTCTCCAATGCCCTTTTGTTATTGTTGCACTGCATGCCGCGCCAACGCCTCTTTGGGCACTTTAAAGTTGCTGATAAAAGGGGATGTATAACTAATACACTTTTCCTATTAGGTAGCACACAGGACCAGGGATAGCACTCTTATTGTCTTCCTATTCTTCATTGTTTCTCTGCATGAGAAAAGACCTGACAAATTTCCTGACCATCCATTGCCGGCCTCCAAAATCAGGGTATATATATAAAGCTGTCACAAAATTCGGCCGAGCAGGACCAACAACAGTAAACGATGTAATAGATAACAGGTATTTATTCAAGCCTTAATTTGCCTCGATGGCTAAGGGCTTGTGTTTAAATAGTTGGCCTGCTAGTGCAGCCGGGGCTGCGAAGCCCTAGCAGCTCACTGATGCCAGCTGGGCGGGGCCAAGGGGGTCAGGTGATTTCCTGCTCCCCAGCCTCCACCCAGTTGGGAGACAAAGCCATTTTAGTTGACCTCGTTTCTCTTACCCTTAACAATCCACGGTGCTTTCCATCAAACCACTCTCTGCCACTTTCTTAACTGCGCCGACTGTCTTGTACCTTGGCTTTCACTTTCTGGTTTATTTCAGCGCCCAACCATTGGATATCCCAGCCAACACCACTTGACTGTGCCCTACTCCACTCAACTGCCACTACTACCATGTTTTGTATGCCTGCGCTTGCCACCATAGGGGTGGCGTACTTTGTGACCCACTGCCATGGTACTGGGGTCATGAACAAGCAGCCTCAGTATGCCCCGCTATATCTCGCTGACCATGACCATGCACACCCTGGGCAGCCAGGCGATGACTCAAGCAGTTTGTCGCTGACAATGCCATTCCCAGGCACACTAATACCAACTTGGGGACCATTAAGCACGAATTTCTGATATATTTGATGCCTTTTCGTCAGTCTTTATTCTGGCTTGCCTTACCCCTGCATTGTTCACTGGTTTGGTTAGACCACCCCAGGTAACAAGGCTGGGAGCCGGTGAGTTATATAAGTAAAGGAAGGGCTAGGCGTTCACCAGGGGAAAACACTTGCCGTCAGAAGCAGTGAGGGCCAGTCTGGTAGGAACACGGCAAAAGAAGAAGAAAGTAAGAGGCCCAGGCCACCCAGTGGCTGGGCTCTTTTCTTCCTTTGGGTAAAAATCTTTTCACTGACAAAAAAGCTTTTTCCCCTCAAACTATACCTGAAATAGGCTGTGCCTCTATTACGCGCTGAGTGGATCTCAGCCTTTCTTGGGCTCTGCACCAGAGCCGCAACTGGGCATGGGTGATCAGCCCTGGGGCTTTCCTGACCCATATAGTCCCATGTCATATCACCAAGTCCTCACTGCTGAACCATACCTATTTGAGGACCAATACGTGCCATCATATGCAAGCTATGTCCCTGCAATACCACAGCCATGGGCCGGCCAATTGTACCTGGACAGTCCTGACTTTTCAATCCTGACCCCCTGATTTGCAAGGCGCCACCACCAAACTATACCTATTGACAACCTCTGGCTGGCATCAAATGACAAAGTATTCCAGCAGTCCTGAGCAGCCGGTCAGTAATGGCCCTACCAGGGCAGGTCATATCGAGCCTGTCACTGATTCCTTAGCTTTGTCAGCCTACGCACTACCTGACTCACTACCAAAGCACAAACATGCAATAAAGTATAACTTGCTACCAAAACAACAAGACAGCGACGTTCTGTCACAAAATTTGGCCGAGCAGGACCAACAACAATAAACGATGTAGCAATAACAGGTATTTATTCAAGCCTTAATTTGCCTCGATGGCTAAGGGCTTGTGTTTAAATAGTTGGCCTGCTGGTGCGGCCGGGGCTGCGAAGCCCTAGCAGCTCACTGATGCCAGCTGGGCGGGGCCAAGGGAGTCAGGTGATTTCCTGCTCCCCAGCCTCCACCAAGTTGGGAGACACACCAATCTTACATTGGCTGTTCCAGATGCTGCATTACGCGAGGCAATCAAAATTGAACTAGGCCGGATGCCGGAATCTGCGCACCCAAGCAGCTATGTCATGGTGGAGAGGATGGGTTATCAACCACGTGGGGAACTTTTAGTGGCTGGAAACCTGCCAGCAAAATATAAAAATGGCAGTGTTCACATTGACTCTGCGGCTCTTCCCATAGAACTTGCTGCATGCTGGATCAATAGTCACATCGTAGATTCAGTCACCAAGTATATTCTACACAACAGTAAGCAGTATGTTCCAGGCTCGATGCCTGGTAGTATTCCAAACTATTCATGTGTCGCTTCAAGCTCACCTCCTTTGACCACTAAACATATTAATGATATAAGGTTATTGTTTTCAAACATGAATTTTAATTTTGGTTTATATAAGTATGGTCCCTCAAAGCGGCTGTACTCATTCCATTTGAGTGCCATGGTATCGGCTGAGGCGAACCAGGCCATGCTTGAGCACATCCTAAATGCACCAGCTAACAACTTCAGGGTTTGCACTATGAAAATCGCTGGCTTTCATACCATGGCTGCTGAAATTTTATTGAGCGTTTGATCTAAACAATTCAGAAAAAATAAGCAGTCCAAGATCATTAGTACCACTGGTGGCCAAGCGTTAATTTCGAAAAATACTGCCAGAGCACCCCAATAAATATTAGTGCGCCACACTAGACTAATGGCACCTAGAAAACGGACCATTTTGACTTTTTTGCTTGGCTTGGCCATGACACTAAATACAGGCACTCCCAGTATAGGGCAACTGTGGTATGGTTTTCCCTTTTGATTGCTGCGATTTTGGCAGGCCCATCCTCCCGGTTGGTATCCACTATTTCATGGTACACGGGGGCATCCCGCCAACACAAAGCAGTTTCATCGTCCAATGGGCATCGGCTGAGTGGCCTGCGCTCTTTGTTCTATGGGCCATATAAAAAGCGCTTTTTTTACACACGCAAGCACATGCATACATTAGGGCTCCATCGTCTCTGACCTATGTGCTGTTTAACTTATCTCCCCTAGCCGCCTCGAAACCGGCATTTCGCTTACTTTTCTTTCTTTCCATTTTTCTTTTGATTCCGCTGCTTCGTTTTAAAGGCCATGGCGAGCGAGAAGCGTCCAGCTCCTCAGCACCGGTTTGCGGTGTACTTGCTGGGTCTAGCAGCCTGCGTGGGCGTATGGTACCTATGGACCATTCCCGTTGCACTTCGCTCATCGGACAAGGCAACTTACCCAGCTGAGCCCCTTGGCCACGCCGGCACTGAGGAAGAGATTTGCCAGCAGGTGGATGGCGTTCTGTGGTGCGAGCCTCGGCTTTTTCGAGCGACGCACGAGTTCAAGCCTATTCTTAAAGGCCAGCAGTTACCCAAAGGGCTTCACGTCAAGGTGAACATGCAGACTGGTCAACAGTACGCCAAGCTGGTCGACCCAACGGCGCCCGATACGGCACACGAGGTAGTTTTGGTGCCTGAGGAGCAACAGGCTTCAGCTGAAGGAAGCCACTCCAAGCCATCACAGCCAGCTGCAGCCCTTGGAGCTGAACAGCAAGCCATCCACCACGCGCTTACCACTATAGCTCAACGCCAGCCCAACGGAACAGCGCCCGATACCACGCTGCTGCTCGAGGCTTTGGCCGACCTCACCACCTTGGTATCCACCTGGAAGCACGGCCCTGTTTTTGCGCACCAGCATGGCCTAACCAAGATGGTGCCGCTACTAACCCCGGAAAACAACCCAGAGGTGGTGCAGCAAGCGGCGCTTGTTATCAAGAACGCTGCACAGAACAACCCACCGGTGCAAGAGGCGGCACTGGCTTCCGGTCTCATTGACACGCTGATGGCTGTTATTGAGCGCACCAAAAACGTTCGGGCCCTGGACCGACTGGTATACGCGTTGGCGGCAGTGGTACGTGGCCATACGCCTGCTGTGGACCTGTTCCGTAGCCACCACGGCATCCACGAGCTGGCCCTGCTGTATGACCAGACTCGAGATACTCGGCTCCGTCACCGGTGCGCTGTTCTCATCAGCGACGTGTTCAACCCTAATATGGTGCCTACGCCTGTGACAGTCAACGACACTGAAGACCGCCACGACATTGAACACTGGTGCTGGAACCTAGGGACTAGCTTTATCAACGCCAGTAGCGATCCAACTAGCCATGACGTTGAGTGGAAAAACACCTTGCTCAAAGGAGTGATCAACTTGAACCATCATTTCCCTCGATCCTGCCGACTGGACTGCCATACTACTAGCACGGACCTGGACCCACCGTGTCCTTACACCACACTCGCGCAGCTGCTTGAAAGTGAGACCATCAAGGCCACCAGCGATGCTGATGACAGCGATTATCAAAGCACTCTGGCCAAGGTTCGCCTGTTAATGGCTGCTTAGCTTTTGTTTTGCGGGTATTGGGTGGCGTGGTGCTAGAGCATAGTTTTCTCTCTCTCTCTTGTAAAACAACCAATGCACAACCATACATACAACAAGTCGGACCTATAAATCTGATTATGCAGTAAAGTATAGAAAATGCAAGTTAGTTGTTGACGCGAAAGGATATCGTACTCTGACATTTTATTTTTTGTCAAGAAAAAAAACGCAGTTTCTGCGCCAGCTGAAGAGGTATACAATAGAGGGCATACATGCCCTCAGCCTTTTGGCCAGCAAAAAGGGAGACCGTCCTTAGGCAACTGCCCTGTTGGCAATGACGACTCTATTTTGAGACGTGTCACATATTCCAATAATATAGCCAGCTGAGCAAAAATGAAGAAGTAACGCGTCATCGTCCGAAATAGCACAGAGTTCGACCGTACCTCAGGCCATTGAACTAGTGATTAAAAAGGAATGGTAGGCCAAATTACCAATGACATTTATTGTCATTGATAATAATTAAAGCAGTGGAGGCCACAGCAGCCTCGTCATAGTATGTAGCAAAAAGGGGCGAGGGAGTCTTTGTTCCAAATGTAATTATGTGCGTTCAAGAATGCGGCTAGATCTTGAAAATGAGGCCAAATGCGGCACCGCCGCCAGTTTGATTCATAATCGTTACGGGCACCGAGCCGTTACCAACCATACCCATGATGGGCGTCTTTGAGGTCAGCGGCGTAGAAGCTGTAGGAGCTGGCATTGCGTGGGCTGAATAATGGCTTGCAGCCAAGAGTGCGATGCTGGCAAAAGCAATGGTTCTGGTGAACGAGGCCATAGTGGATGATGGCAGTGAGTATAGGCAAATCATCAAAGGTACGTTGGAGAACCTAAAGGCTGAATAGGAGAGTTTAAAAAACATTCGTCGAAACCTAGACCAGATACACAGAGCTGTGGATAACTCGGGCAAGCGGTCACCGGGTATTTATACTTTGCCTCATGCAAAAATGTGATATTGGGCTGACATGAGTAAACCAAAAGGATAAAATGAATAGGGTTAATTTCACCCGATGACACTTACCTTTCTCTCAGGCATACAGGGTGGGGCAAAGTCGAGCCGTGATGCTTGCCGAATTAGTTGTCGATTGTCGATATGTACCAAAAATGGGATGGGCGTCTCTAGGCAATCCCAGTGGATAATCTTGCAGCCTCGCTGCACAAGCCTTGTATAACATCCTCAAAGCTGGAGTGGCCCTTTGTTCTATCGTATGGATCACCAAGCATCGGGTTTTGCGTGCTAGTTTACTTTTCTCTGGCTAGGGGGAGGGGTGATGAGCAAGTCAGCAAAGGCGAATGGGTAGGATAAACCTGGCGCCCCCATTCGATAACCAAAGGGTTCGAAACATCCTTGTTGCACATTATTAGAGCACGACATCTATGATAGGCCATCTAAGCGTACTTTGTGTACTTTGCGGCAGCAAGCACGTCGTTTTGGAGAAGTTTTGTGGTGTAGACCGTAGCATGATTGTCCTCATTATGGCCCCACATGGTCACTTTAGTACTTGAACCACTCACCATTGCCATGGTTGGTTTCCCCGCTACAGGTGGCAAAAGGCCTATGCTAGCAGACCACAGTACAGAGTTCAGAGAGCTGGTTATATCAGTAGGCCAAGCCTAGCCTGACCTGGGCTCTAGTGACTGGCAGCAGAGAGAGAGAGAGCACGCTTGCCACACAATCACACTGGATACTTGACCTGGCGCCCGAAAGATACTCAAACCTGGCAAGGAAAGGTTGAGCGCCAGCTAGCACAGAGCTGTTGTCCATGCTCTGTGCAAGTTTGGCAATAGCAGTTGTTTGCTGGAGTGGATTGGCGGTGAATAAAAATAAAAGGATAGAGCTGGAAGCTTCCAAAGCCGCATTGCCCCGCTTGGCGAGTGGAGCAACCATGAAGCCGATGTCCTGCCAAGCCAATCTCCCTTTCACCAGCTACCACGGCTGTTGGCAGTGGTGGTGAGCGCGTTGGATTACTTTTGGATGAGCAAGGACCAAGCTGAACAAAAGGAGCTAAATTTCTCCTACCGGTGCACCTATCGTTGGGAGCCCTAGATACGCGGGGGTAAATGCAGTTACTAACCCCCTGACATTAGGCCGAGTTGGGAAAAGGCAAAACTGCCCCATGTCAGCCTCATTGGACTGCATGGTTCAATCCTCCTGACACCATCTACGGTCAGCCGAAGGTTTGCAGCAACTTGATGCTCACGGGGCCTCAGGCTCTGAGCAGCGAACAGGAATTAAAATGATGCGCCCATACACCTTGTATACTTTGAGAAGGGCCAACAACGATTGGTATGGGATAGTGAGGGCCAGAGCTATACCATTTATTCAACGTGTGCGGCGATTGGTGGCACAATCAGCAACGAGCTCTCCCCATCCCCCCCTCCAGGCTGGCACCAGTGGCACCCAACCGTCCTTGACATCTCCGTCCTCGCGCAACACTTGCTTTCGGTGTGCGACAGTGCGATTCTACCCTTGAGCTCGCGACAGCGCCATAACTGATATTGCGGGAAATTAAGGCTAAATGCTCCTTTGTAGGCAGTTGATTCCCGCTGCGCATTCGATGTGCCCATTTTCGCTCTGCAGAGGCCTGCCTATCTATCGCACCCTAACTATCATTATGTTATAGCGCCGCTCTCTAAATACAGTCTTTTATTCAGTTGGATGGTAATGGCCAGTGGCGTCCCATGACAGCGCCTGGCAGTTCCTAATTTGGGCTCACCAAAGAGCTATCGCAAACACTATAGTCAACCCCTACGTCAGCTGGGGCCGGTGTCTTAATTAGGGTAGTGCTAACAGCGGCTCGGCGGGCCATGGGGGCGTAGTGCTTGGTGTTGGATGGGCATCGGTGTATACAAGCACCCGGTTCCTCCCTTAGCCATGCATTGGAGAGCCAGGATACCCCTCCGCAAGACAGGCGCCTGGTGCCCCGTTGGCGGCCAAGGCGGGCCAATGGGTGTGTAGCTACCACAGCCTGGGCAGAGGCTTGGTAAGCTAGCATTCTGCCCATTGCACTAGTTTCGTTGAGAGTGAGCCAGCGGAGGCGCACATGCGCGTGGAGCGGAAAAGTGGGTGGCTGAAATCTTGGGAGGCACCCTTTTTGCAGCATGGATGCTCCGCAGCAGTGCCCTACCGCAGCCTTAGTGACCTCGACGGGTAAAGTCGGGCCAGCCACACACGCCTAATCGAGATGCGGAATGCCTGGTGCACGCTAGCCAGTCAGTGGGCGCGTTGCACGTAGCAGGTCCAAGGTTGGTGTAGGGGTCCACTTTCGAAAAAAAATAACTGTGTGGGTTGAAATAGCAGGGTGCCGCTATTTATCCAACGCAAGATTCATATATTTTATCACCCCGCTGGGGATAAACTCTGGGGTCGCTGTTGAAACTAACAGCTACATGATGATGTACCCCCAGTCAGACATTGCAGACTAGAAAAAATCTGCACCCAGGTGCTTTCGCAGGTAGCGCATCAAAGGCCATTGGTGTGTGCCACACCCATTCGCATTTAGCCCCCTGTTTTCCTGAAAAATACAGATGTTGAGCAAAGTGGGAAGCATTTCCGTGCAAAAGAGAAAAAGGTGGAGAAGCCCGAGGCTGCTATTAACCACTACAGGTAACATATAACAGCAATAGCACTGCCTCTACTGCGACAGAAGAAGAAGAAAAAACAACAACGCTTGGAAGAACTTGCCATTAAGGTCAAGCTTGCACACTGGTGTCAAGCCGTAATACAAATCTAATTTAGGTGTCCTGATGCACTCGCCCAGCACCCTCAAGAAGGCACATCGGGGTCATGATGCAGCCTTGGTGCTTCAAAAGCAGTGTGGTCTTGGTTAGTGCACTTTCATAATTTCCTTTTGATGCGAGAGCAGCCGTAGAGCGGCCAAACAACTGGACTACGCCCAGCTCCCTCTTTACTTTCGTCTTCCCACCGAGCCCTTCCATGGGGGAAATTCTCTGGGGTTCTTCTCCCACTCCACTGCGCTGTACTGGCCCAGCGGCCCTTGTTTTATTTAATTAGCTGGTTTTGCCGCGTCTGGGGGGCGTATTGATGCGATGCCAGCCTTTTGGCTGCGGCAGCACGGCGTGATTGGAAGGTGGGAGATCGCCCATGGCCCTTTGGGAGCGTCAAAAGGTGCGTGTGTGCATCCGGGCCAGTGGCGAGTGTGGCCGCCGACGCTCATAGGCCCAGTTTCCCGCACCGATTGCCAAATTCGGCCCAACGACCGCGCGTCGTGTGGTTGTCCATCTATACAAGTGGCACTGCGGCCACTGTTGCAGAGCTTTCTGTTGGGTGTTGCCCACCAACCAAAATAGAGGCCACGGTGGAAAAAAGATGGGTGCCAGTGCACACCACAACAAACCACACGACTTTATCACCAGGCATTAGGGCGGTGTCTCTATCAACCTCACCGCTTCTCTGGCCCTACTGAAATAAAGAGGCTTGGCACCCGCGTGGGGCTATAAAGCCGCAGACCCCTCCGCCAAAATTCCGCGTCCACTTTCATCGCTGCCGACTTTTTTAGAATTTTTATGGCTGCGCGGCCGTGCCTGCATTCGTGATTTTTTGACGTGGGAGGGTACCGAGTGCCAAGGCCAAGGTTTTTGTGTCATTGCCACACTTGGGCTGCACCCCCCTTAATCTGTACCCGCCTAGCTATTTCACCCACTGCCTTGCCTCTCCTCCCCCACTCACTGCCAAATGGCCCAGTCACAGTACGACAGCGTTGGGTCCACGGCTTTTCCGCCGAACGGACAAGGTGACAATGCCTCGCGCCACCACCGCAGCATTGAGGACCTGGGCAGTGAGATGCCTCCGTCGGCCCATTCCTTGGAGTTGGACGAAAAAGATGCCTCGGTTCTCGACGCCTTGGCACCCACAAAACCTGGCCCAGCTGCGCCTCAGCCGGTGGCCAAGAAAGGCTGGTGGCCGTTTAAGCGTCAGACTCCCGCTGCGAACGATGATGGCAGCGGCGACGAAAACGCTAACAAAGACGAGACGCCCGCTGACCCTCCAGTGTCGTTTTTTGGGCTGTTCCAGTTTGCGACCAAGTTTGACTACCTGTTGCTCACAACCGGGACGATTGGCGCCGCCGTTGCCGGGGTGGCGCTTCCGCTCATGGTGATCGTCTTTGGTGACATCCTGCAAAGCTTTGCCGAGTACGGATTGGTGGCCAAGGATGACCCTGATCGTGCGGCGAACATGCTCAACGATGCCGTCTACGATATGCTGCAATGGTTTGGTATCCTGGCCGCGTCAACCTTTGCCGGAGTGTACGTCCAGATCTTCAGCTTTTCACTATCTGCTGAGCGCCAGACTCGTCGCATGCGGGAGCTGTACTATGAAGCTATTCTGCGCCAGGAGATTGCCTGGTTCGACCAGGTATCCACGGGTGATTTGACGTCCCGCATCTCGGGCGACGTGAACATGATCCAGGATGGTATGGCATCCAAACTCGCCCAGGTGATTCAGCACACTATTACGTTCGTCGCCGGGTTCATCGTGGCCTTTGTCAAGGGCTGGAAGTTAGCTCTGGTCTTGCTCGCTGCGTTCCCACTCATTGCCATTGCCGGTGGGCTGATGTCAATGATGGTGGCCTCGGGAAGCAAGGAGGGTTTGTCCAAGTACGGGGCAGCAGGCGCAATCGCCGAAGAAGTCGTTTCCGGGATTCGTACAGTGATGGCCTTTGGCGGGCAAGAAAAGGAAGCGCAACGGTACGAGGTCAAGATTAGAGAGGCCTTGCGCGACGGCATTAAAAAGGCCATCGTTGGTGGTCTGGGTGTGGGTCTAATCATGTGCATCTTGTTTCTCACCTACGCTCTGGGGTTCTGGTTCGGGGTAAAGCAAGTGGCCGAGCGGGAATTGGGCCCTGCCGAGATGTTGACCGTCTTCTTTGCCTTGATTATGGGCGCCATGTCTCTGGGCATGTCCGCTCCCAACTTTACCGCCATCAGCTCGGCCCAGGGCGCCGCGAGCAAGGTGTTTACCATCATTGCCCGCGAATCGCCCATCGACCCATTGGGTGACACGGGGCACAGGGTTGACCACGTGCAGGGGCGGATCGAGCTGCGCAACGTGCACTTTAGCTACCCTTCACGCCCCGACGTGCCCATTC
>JANBQA010000650.1:0-11543 GCA_027576955.1 Dimargaris xerosporica
AGAAAAATAAAAAAAGGGTTTCCCAGAATCGGCACAGGCCAACCAAACCACGCTATGGGTTAGAACAGCGACAACAGCTGCAAAGGCACCATCCGCTCCCTTGTTAGTGATTTACGAAACATCTAAACAAACCACCACCGCAGCAACAACACACCTGTCATGTTGGTTGTGATATCTGCACTACATGGCGATGGTGCGTGGGGCGCAGCGCCTAACAGAACGATACGGTAAACGAAGCAGCTTAGGAATGATAGTAATAATAATAATAAACAGAGCTAGTCACGTGCGATGTTGGAAGCGCTTAACAGGATCAGAGCAGTTTAAATTAGGTACAATTAAGCGTGACACGCCATCCGTCCGGTGGCCCATGTAGCCCCCTGGGCGATTCGTGAGGCTCTCGTCACTAAACGACCCTTTTCGTGGTGCAAAGGCAATGGACTCACTGGCCGACACAATATACCTCGGCCTAAGGATGCGAGAGAAAGAGAGAACAATCAATAGCTCTAAAAAGCGCTGGCATGACTGCGGGGACCATCCACCCGTTGAGCTCGCAGTGGGTTATCGGTCATTGTGTGGCCACCGATCTGCTACCTTGATGCCCTGCCTTTCTTGTTCCTTTTTTAACGTCCTCAACAAGCACATCCCGCCACCCCATCCTTGACTCCCTGATACGAGTCCTCCCGGTCGTGGAGGTCACGTTGAATTTAGTGTTACCATCGTGAGGGGTTACGGCACTGGCATAGGTCGAATAGGAGGCGCACCAAAATATCCATTAGGTGGTGCCGCGCATAACTTCGCAAAAAACGCGTATCAAGCCAATGAGAAAGGGGCAGGGTGCCGCAGCATTATTGCGTAGCCTATGAGGACCTTGTCGTCCAAACAAGATGAGGGAAGGGGGCGCTAAGAGACGTACTAATAATTGCCCTGCCCCTCATCTGAAAACCATGGGCGACCTCTTTTACAAAGCTATAATTTGAATCATCGCTGTGATTACCAAGACTTGTGTCCTGGTGGTTTAGGTGGCAAGCATTGGGGGCATCAGCTGGCTAGTGAGTCGCACCCCAAAAGCGCATGTCTCGAGGGTGCATGGTGCTATACTTGCCTTTTTTTCATTTGTCTGGTGGCATTTTGGTGTCGTTTGTGCTCCAAGGCTAGTGGCTAATAAAAAATTGGACTTTGAGTTACACCACGTATTGAGGGATCAATCATACTGACTAGGGACACTCGAAGAAAAATTGAGTGCCAAGTAGCCTGGTGCTTTTTCAGCGCTATGCCGCAACATATAAATACATGCATCCCGACCTCGATATATTTACCATACCAGAACAGCGCCTCTGCTCTTCAACTATTCCTTCCACGCCCCCGTTCTTTACGCTCGCTACTTGGCTAGCTCTGCTTTGATTACCGCCCATTGATCCCTTGTAGGCCCACTGGTACTGGCGTAAAATGCACTCGATCAACCTTGTCAAGTTTTTGGCTATCTGCATCCTGGGAGTTGCAGTGACGGCTTCGCCAATCAAGGCTGCTCCAGGCACAATCAACCTTTTCCGGCGCGCTCCTTTTCGCGAAACTTTTCCCTTTCAAAAACCCAAGCCAAGTCGGGCAGCAGCCAATGCACAAGCGCATGTTCTCAACCCTAGCGCGGATGCTCAAAGCAACGCCGCCGTGATAGCGCATATAACTGGCCAGCTTTCTTCCCAGTGGCGAACCAATCTCAGCCAAGGGCTTTTCCGTACGCCTCAGGATATCGGTTGGATGAAGGAAATCCAAAGTTACGTGGAAAGAGTCCAGTCGGAACCCTTCGCCATCGAGGCTAAGCATTTGTGCCTTGCTTTCTTGCAAAATGACATTGCCCAAATGGAAAGCGGCACTGATCCGCATGTGTACAACTCTCTGCGTATAACTGCCATCCTAGCAGCGTTGAAGATGGAGTTGGCTGGTACGCAAGAGGGTCTGGCCTTTGTTCGGCTGGACGATAAGATTAGCGAGGCCTACGAGGAGCACCAAGCCAAAGCTAACAATATGGTTGAATTGGTGGTTAACGCCATCAAGCAGTTGACGCTGCCCAGTAGGGAAGCCCAAATCACTGCATTTCATGCCTTTATGGAGCAAAAGGTGTTTTACCAGCCGATGCAGCTGACTGCTTCAATGGGTGCAGAGATTGAGGCCTTGTTTCAGTTGGCACCTTTGCCAACGCCCAGTGATTTTGCAAACATTTTGAGCCGCTACGAAATGGTCTTTATCTCTACAGTGTGGCAAGTGGAGGTCTAAAGCACCCCAAGCTGGGCCTCTGCTGTGTGCGCTGTTGGCGCGCCAGGTCTCGTTTTTCATTTTTTTTTTTCGTTCAGACTGGTCGGTCCAAAATAAATACCAGCTGCCTTAAGCAGTTAAATAGCATTGGACTGATCCGACTTTCACATGTTAGCAGTGCTTAGCGCTCATCAGTTGGGTAACCCATAGTCCGTTCGCCGCTTGGAATCTGGCATGATCCCAGCGTATCGAAAAAATTTAGGAAAGAATAGCTTCAGTACTCCATTTTTCCCTCAAGTCACAGTCACGTTGTGGTACTAGTGGCTATTATTGGTGAGACCCTGGTCACGCCTTCCAGGCACTGGACCTTGGAGATTGGGTCAGCGTGCTAGCCCTGAAGATGATGACCTATTTTCAGCTACCGTGGTGGCGTTCCCCTATTATGGTTGATGTGGTCGATAATGAATAGCCATGCAGTGGTGGCGTGTAACCAGCACTTTGGCTGTCGCACCTGCGGTCAGCCACTGGTATGACCACCAACAAGGGCAAGAGGTTCCTGGAAGCACCTTGTTGACTCTCCCCGTTTCTGCGGTGAGCCTTAAGAATGGCAGTGGTCCACGTTTACAACGGTCTCTCCATGTGGGCGGAGCCAGGGCTGCGTGCTGTCCAATGTGTTTTTGGGGCCCACTCTGCGAATATGGGCATTTTCGCCATCATTCAAGCTGTCAATGGCTTTGGCACAATCACGAGGTCTATTTTTTGGGGTGGGTGGATGAGTGAGCACTGCTCTCGTAGTATGACAATGTAATGCCGGCAAGACTTTACTCATTTTCTCATGTAGGATATGGAACCGCCCATCCGAGATACGCCGAGCGTCCGACTTTTCAAGCGCACGGCTATTTTTAGTTGTGTGTTGCCCATGGGCTCCAAGTAGGCCCAGGCGAATATCCATCAATCGCATGCCTTTTAGCCGGCTTGAGCCCATTGCTCAGGACCCAAGGGCGCGTAGTTGCCATCACGCGCTCTGTTGCGACCAGCTAAGTGGTGCTGCTAAGGGAAAAGGCGGGTCAGGTGAGCGCCCTGGCTTCGGTTTCACATTCTGCTCGGCTGGGTGCCAGAGCCAATGACGATTGGAAGCCCGCTCCCAGCAGGTATGGGCATTTCGACTGCCAACACTTAAGCGGACCCACCTACATGGCATTTTACATCGTCTCATTCAACGGATATTCTTCTTGGCATTGCTAGATATCGCTGCAGCCAATACTCGCCAAAACTGCATGGAGGAGTCAATTACTGCGCGGGTAAGTAGACCATAGAATGTGTACTGAGGCGTGGCCGGGCGCCCAGGGCACTAAACCACACTGGTGAGCTCGTTTCGGACGGTGCCATTAGTATGTTTTTCTTGTCTGTACGAGCTGAGCTGATACCCAAAGCAACAGCACCAAAGTAAAGACCAAGTCATTGATACACTCGCCGCCAATGCTTGGAATGGGAATTGGCTGCTGGTTTTGGTGGCTGGGTACTTTGGGGCAACTGTTGGGAAAGGCCCATGGCTGGGGTGGCTTGGCCGAGGATTATTACAACCGTGGCAAGCTTGTTGAAGCGTTCAAGGCTCATAACAAAGCAGCTGGTAAGTTTTACGCATATAACCCCAAGCACAGATTGTCAGCAGACACTTTGATTTTCCTGTACCTGCAGTCTCCAAACTTAACGCGCTCCAAATGCCTCGCTTAGGGCTGACGAGGGCATTGGCATTTTTAGCCCCATCCTTGGCATATTCCGCAGCCTAGTCTAATCCTGCTGGGGTGCTTGTGCGAGCTATTCTGCACTTTTTTGTGTTCACTAGACCTTTTCGCCCAATCCCTCAGCGATGCCAAGGACATCCAGGTACGAAGGCATGTCCACTCTAGTGGCTATCTTTGTGTTCAGATAAGCGGTTTATATAGAGCCTTACCATGGTGTGGAGAATATAACATATGCAGCTAGAAGAAATGAATTCCATGCATTGGCTGGTGCCAGTCGGTGGAAGCGTTAAAGTTGCTGGCTATCAACCACCGCAGGCGAGCGGCAGTGGTGCAAAAGGAACTGGAGCAACAAAGCCTTGCCGACGACAGACCCGAAGATACTGCTGATCGTGAGCAAAGAGGAATAGCGTCCGACGAAGACTTGCCTGAAGATAGCGATTCGCTGAGCGGCGTTAGTGATGCCACGTCCGAGCAGGTAAGTGACTTGGGCGCAGAAAGGGTCCAGGTGCCGGCGCAATGTATAGGCATGGCCCAAAATATCGAGCGGAGTGGCACCGTTAGTGGTATAATATAGAAAGGCAATGCGTAATTTTGTTGATGTTGACCGTGTGCGCATGTCTATTGGAAAACGGTGGTGGCCTAACCTTTAGAGCACTTCCAGCGGCCAGGCCCCGGCTAAACAGGCCTCTGATCCTTTCGACGCCTTTTGGGATTACGTGGAAAGTCTGGTGGACAAGATCTCCAACCCTGTGGCTTTTGCTACTGCTCCTGTGGGCAATGTGCCTGTAGCGACCCGCGCTAGCGACGGGTCCAGTCCTGGTACGTTCCCTTTGGCTGCAATAGTTGCCATCTGCGCCAGCTAGAGTTGAGCAATTGATGATGTTACGGGTTTGACGCCCTCACCATGTCGAGGTCACCTATTGCCCATGGCATCGTCTCAACAGTTTAATTGACCGTAGGGTATGAAAACAAAAGGAGCGATTGGGTGGGAGTTGTGCTTCTCTTTTATATTATTTGTCTGTAGTGGCATCCCCCTCTATTATGGAGTCGTTTTACGTGGTGCTCAACAAACCCGATGTGCCAGACGGGTCGGGCAAGGGTAGCCCAACTGAAAGGTAGGCTTGGCAGCATGTTTACTGACTGCGCTGGTGGACACTTGGATGCCAAGGTACAAGGTTTCAGAGTGCCTGGACGGTGCCACATCGCGAGCACTAATTAAGGCGTGCTGCTGTGTCTGGTTCCATAGTCATGAGCAACCGGTCAAGGGTAGCGCAAACCCTGTGGAGCCATTGACGGAAAATGCAGAGCTTAAAGCAACCGTTGCAAAACTGCAAAAGCAGGTTCGACATCTGGAGCAGGTAAGAGGGCATCTTGGCACAAACATTGTGGAGCGTTAATAGCAGCCAATATTCTGGCCACAGTAATAGGACCAGATACGGGCTGATTACTCTGACCCCCCTCCCCTAGTCTTTGATGGCATCCCTTTGCCTAACCGATTACCACTCCTTTGGACATGGTGCTTGCTTTGGGCATTGGCATGGTGCGCATTCTTTGGGTTCAACCGATTCTGTTCTTGATTATCCACTAGGCGGCCAAGGAAAACACGATGCTTAAAAGTAGCATTTACAATTTCCGACAGGAAGTTCACAAGCGGGTACGTATGGTAGCCGATCATTTCTCAGTAGTAGGATTAAAAATCACCATTGCATGCTGACGGGCTGCCACCGCCATGAATCGACACACCATCTAATCCCGGTATGCTGAGATGTTCTTTGGCAACCGTGCTAATGGGGTATATATATGGGTGTGGGGCGGGTACGGCATGCCAGGCTATGGACTTTAAACGGGCATCGGTTGGCCACCGATCATTATATCGGTCGGAAATTGAATCCAGCAGTAAGTCTCTAATTGGCGATCGCAAGTTGTGTTGCAATTCCTTCCATTTATACTCAAGTATCACCAGAGTTGGTTGGCCTGGTCAGTGCTGTTCGAGAAAGCATATATATTTGCTTTTTGTTCTTCTTCTGTGATGGCACTAACGTAATATGGCGCTATTGACTGATGAATCATTTTTACCACGGTTGACGAAACTTGGCTGGGGCGTATTTGTATTATATCCACAGCTAAACATGAAGCTTGCAACCGACAAATCAAGGAATTAGAGAGCGAGGTATCCAAGCTGCGCCTGATTGTCAAGCGTCAGGATGACCTCTTGGCCAAGTACAAGGACCGCTGGGATAAGTTGAAGGTGTCCGCCAAGAAGAAACGTGATGCTAAATTGGAGCGCCAGGCTGCTCCACATCCCGACGCCACGCGGCAATAGCCCAGCCTTGAGAACACCCCGTCAGTTTATGGCAAAGTGGGCATCAGACAGGATGCGAAAGAAGCCAATGTCCAGTCCATGCTTGGAGTATCGTAGCGGGTGGATGGCGCGTGTAGGATGGAAATATCTAGTTGGCCCAATTGAAGTACCATGGTGGCAATCGGTTACTGCTGACAATTATTTTGTAGCAATAGTGATAAAGGGTGGTTATGAATGGGAAGGACTCAACGGCTGGATCATGGAATTGCGCTTTTGAATAAATACTTTTCTAATGCTTTATTGTTCACCTGCTTAAGCGAAATGCGTTCTTTTTTATCTCCATCAATACGCAGTGGCTCCTAAACAAGGGCGCCAATAGCCCGCGTGACTACAAGGTTCATGAAGCTGGTGCCATGGTGGGTTAGGGTGTGGGAGGGGGGACAGGAGAGCTGCGCACATCAAGGGAAGGACTGATTGACACATGATAGAATTAGGGAACCCATTTTGGACGTGATAAAAATGGCAGTCCTGCGCCCTATCCACCCAAGCCACGAGAGTAAACGAGCCCATCCACCACTGTAGAGTGCCCGATGAGGCACCCAAAAACTAGAACGACGCGGGAGTGGGATCACCTCAAACTCGGCGCTTACACGCGGTTCCACGAGTTCCAACCACGCACACGCGTGAAGTCGGGCATGCCCTCGACGGGTCCGACCCCAACAATGGCAAGTTCACGGTCCCACAGCTTCTCGCCCGCGACGCGACGCACATCAGCAATGGTGATGCTATCAATCTTGGCAGCAACTTGGTGGGGCAACAAGCGCTGACCAGTGGTCAAGATCTGGCGACCAATATCTTCAGCAATCGCCGTGGTACCGTCCAGACCAAACACCAGGGCAGCCTTGAGTTGCTGCTTGGCGCGAGCCAGCTCCATGTCGGTAAGCGACACGTACAGGCGGCTCCATTCCTTGATGGCATAGTAGACAACGTCGTCGAGCTCAGTGCGAGCCTGTGACGTCAGGTAGATACCCCATAGACCGGTATCGGTGTATGAGGTGTTGAACGACATGTACGAGTTGGCAATCTGGCGACTGCCGACCACCTGAGCCAAACGCGACGACGTGTTGACACCAGCACCTAGCGACCGATCCCAGTTACCGATGATGGCTTGCATCAGCAGCATAGTGTAATAGTCGGGATCCGACCAGCCCACACCTTCCACCGCCAGAGCAATGTGGGCCGTGTCCATCTCGTCGTTGCGCACGAGCACTTCGGACCCCACAAACGACGGGCGAACCTGCGAGTCAGAACCTGCTTCGATCGTGTTGGCCTTGAGCTGGCCAAAGTGCTTCTCAGCCAGACTCACCAATTGCTCGTGGTTCACCGCGCCTGCGCCCACCAACACCATGCGGTCACCGCCATACTTGGTCTCAATGTAGGACTTGAGGTCGTCACGAGTCAACGACTGGATGTTTTCCTTGGGACCCAGGATGGTGCGACCCAGCGAGTGACCCTGAAAGGCCGTGGCGTGCAGGTGGTCAAACACCACCTCTTCCATGACCTTGTCGACCTCCTGCTGTTCCCGAAGGATGACATCACGCTCCCGCTCAATGGCCTCGGGGCTCAAAGTGGACTTTTGCAGAATATCGGACAGAATCTCCACCGAGGCGGGCACATCGGACTGAAAGGTCTTGGCAAAGTACACCGTTTGTTCCCGTGAAGTGTAAGCGTTCAAGTGAGCGCCCATGTTCTCCACACCGAGCTCCAGGTCGTACTGGCTGCGCTGGGGCGTGCCTTTAAATGCCATATGTTCCAAGAAATGTGCCGTGCCATTGTTAGCAGCAGTTTCCGCACGACTGCCGGCATTGATCCACACGCCAACGGTGGCAGTCTGCAGAGCTGGGTTGGATTCCGTTGCCACGGTAAAGCCGTTGGCGAGGCGGGATACTTTGGTAACTGGATGCGCGCCAGTGGCGTCCGATACTGTCGCCAAACTGTGACGCAGCAGGGTCAACGGGCGGGGCTGAAAGGCCTAGAGTAGATGCCGTTGCAGTCAATGCAAAAAAAAACACTCCTATGTGAACGTTTAGGAGACCGACGTGAAAAAGTAGACAAGGTTGGCAGTAGCTTAGTATGTATATACGTTGATGCGCATGGACGTACCTTGGTGGCTCGGATCCCTCGAGACAAGATCAAACGCGAAACCATGGCGAAATCTAGGGCAGCCACTATCGTATAAGTGGTCAATGTTGATATCAGCCGTTGAAAAAGGCGAAAATGAGTTGGTTAGAGTTGGCCATGCAAAAGTGATTTTTTTTGAGGAAGAGTTAACAAGTGTTCATAAGCGAGCAGATAGTCATAACGCCCATCGATGAAGCCAGAATCATAAAACCTGGAGTGAGCGCATTTGCTGTGTAGCCCGCAACTTCAGCATGGCAGCTCAGCGCAATGCCCGTACCTGGAGAGGGAAGTGTGGTGAACTTGAGACAATACTAAAATGGCAGCGATTCAGAAGGAGCAAAGGGAACAACTTCCAATGCCAAACCTGTTCAGATTAACCGTCTGGACACGGTTGTGGACACTCTTTGGCGGACAGACACTGCGTCTATCCACGCATGCTGGCTCACGCAGGTGTCAAAAGGTTGGGGCAAAAGCACCCACACAGAGACCTTTGCATCGTCAGTCACGTGCTAATATGGGGTGGAACGTCAAGTGCAATGTTGAATGCAGATCAGGGCTAACATGTTGAGCATTAGCGGCGGTTTGGCTTTGAGCACTATGAAGGGTAGTTTATTCCATTGAACCTTTCTTCCTCTCATGATAGCATTTACTAGATAGCTAGCAAATGACTGGATAAAATACTTGGCAAAGAGCAAGCGTCATCACCGTCTGACTAAAAATTACCAAAAGGCAGTGGTAGCCATGGCACCATCCAACCATACCTGGTGCTCTGGTGTAATCTCACTTATAGAATAAAATATTCAACCAAGTGTGCACATCACTCTGTTAGGGGCGCACGATCTTTCAGATACTCCTGACAACAAAAACACCTCAACAATCATCTGTAAACTATACAACACTCCAACAATTGAGGAGCTACTGAAACAGGTAATCAGCCATGGTCTGGTCGGGCCAGATGGAGCTGGCGAGCGACATGGAGAGGTACATGGGATCCAGGTTGGTGGGAGGAACAGGGGGCGACACGTAGATGCGTCTTACACCGTCAGAGTCAGTTCTACTGTGGCTTTGCAATCCGTAGTAATTGCTCAACGTATGAATAATGAGCCGGACAAACCCATTGGTTTCCCAGCACAGGTAGTCAGCCGTGTGCTGGGAGCGGTTCAGCGGCGTCCCTAGATCCAAAGCGGCGTCTTTGCTAAAAACTGTTGGCAGTACCGGTTGGTGCGATATGATGACAAGGTCTTCAGGGTCAATCTCCTCGGTGACCACAGACAGCCCCCCAGCTTCAGCCGACTCGACAACATCCCAATCATGGGGCCACTTGTCCCCTTCATCATCCTCGTCATCGCTGTGAGTCAGCGCCACACGTGGGTCAGCAGTGGCCCTTTCAGCTGCCAGCTGGTCAGGTGAGGGGTATGGCAGCATGGCACCGATGGATGCCTCGGTGCTACTAGCTCCAAGCGACCGTCGCCGACCAGATTCCTGGAGCATGGTGGTGCCAAACCATTTTTGCATTGCGTCAATTATAGGTTGCTCGAACTGCTGGATAAAATCCGCCGTCACGCTGGTATGCCGGATGGTATGGCGAAAATGCCGACCTGGAACCCGGCGCCGCCTTATTAGCTGCGCAATCGGATGCGCCGCGTTGGGTGGAATGTGCGAAGCAGCGGAGCTGAGGGGTGATTTGTCACTAATTCTTCCAAAGGACATGGGGTCGCATTTAGAAATAGCGCCCATATCCGCAAGGAGAACACGGCGTACCAACTCGCGGTGAAACCCATACACACCCCAGGTACGCTGTGGCTCAGGAAAAGTGGACGTATTGTATGCAGAGCTGTAGGAATGGTGCGCCATGGGATGGTCTAGAAGCTGGTCGTTGGCCAGCCGTCTCAAATGTCGGCGGCCAGAGCGCAGGGTGGCTTCGCGTGCCTTGACCCGGGCTCGAGCTGCTGCGCTGGCTTTGGCCGCAGCAACCGTTGGGCGTGGCACGGTGTCGGAGGCCGTAGGTTCCTGCGGCGATATGGGCGGCAACAACACCGTGGCCAGCGGGTCGCGAGTAAACGTCGTAGAAAGCGTAGTCACAAACATGGTGCGTTCAGTGAATAGAGGTCGGTACCGAGGGAAGAGAAAGAAGAGCTATGGGTAAGCAAGGGGAGCAAATGCGCAGCACCCAGTAAAACCTGGGACGTCTATTATCGAGGCGAGCAAAAAAATGAACAGCAGCCACCAGCTTGGAAGCGCACCGGTAGTCAAGCCAAGCCAGAGAATAACGAGAGCAGCGGTGGTGAATAATGGGTTGGCGTTGCTGGCTCAGGCAACAAAGGGAAGAAAGGAGCTAGTAACTCTCCACTGCAGATGTTGGCGCGCGGGATATTCCGTTTCAAAACTTTGCATGTGACCAATAAACCAGCACACGAGTTAAGGCAACAAAATGGTTTCAATCCCCTATTGTTAGGTTATTATAGACGTAGAGCAAAGCGGAAAGCAATCCTGTGTACAAGCATAAGGCAGAGGAACATAAGTGAGAAGGCTAGCAACTGGTACAGGCAGCGCGAAAAGACAAGTGCACCACAACTGCTGCCACAGAAATAACACGATGCGAAAAACTTACCATTAAATCCAAGCACAAGCAATGCGCCAAATCTAATGAGGCCCTGCCATCTTGATGCACTCGCCCAGCGCCCTCGAGAGGGCATCGGGGTCGCTGTGCAACCGTTTGAAAGGGCGGCGATAACTGCCTCGGAAATCTTGCTGCTACATCATGTGCGCAGTGCTGGCTGCAGCGCTTGGCAGGCGGCCGACCGTGCGATGGATGGGTCATTGGCACATTAGGGCGCTGGAATCGCTGGGGCACGGCGCCCTGCTGGCGTAGGCCCACGAGCATGTGCCGAAGGTTGCGCACGGCAGCCAAGTCGCGGTCCCGCAGGCGCGAGCAGGGTGGTGCGCTAACGGCATTAGAGCGCTTCAAAGCCAGCCCAGCTCCCCATGGCCAGGTCCCACGAGCTAGGCCTCCTAGCTCTCGGTATTTACAGCAGATAATATGTTCCAGCTCGATTTTTGTCCCA
>JANBQA010000651.1:0-11532 GCA_027576955.1 Dimargaris xerosporica
CGGAGACACAGCGACACGAATGGACAAAAGTATTGGGCGCAAGTATGGGATAAATAGACAGATAGCAGTACGGTACAACAAAAAAATCAAGGTAAACTTACGTACGACACAGTCCTAGAAAAAAACAAGAAGCAGTTACACCTTGACATTGAACAGCCGCAAGACGTTGAAACTCAGGCAAACAGTCATCACCAGGACCCCATAGATGGCCAACATCACGGAGGCAACTTTGAGTACGGACCACGGGGATCGCTGGTGCAGTTTGTAGTAGAACACGCCCGGCAAAATAAACGAGATCACCGTGGAGCCCGTGGAGCCAACAAACGACAAAACCAAATCGAGCTGCGACACTGAAATGGCCACAAGGTACGAAAGCACTAGCAAGACCACGGTGACGCCAATGTGGAGCGCAGTGGACATGGGTTGGTTGCCCGCCGTGAAACGCCCCGAACCGCGCGGGTACACCCTGGCCCCAGCATACCGCAACCGCCTCGTTTCGATGCCCAAGTCCTCGTCCTCTCCATCGGCATCCCGAAGCGTTTCGTAACCATGCGCGTAAAGGCGAGGTTCGGTCATCCGTGGCCCAGGGTCCTCGTACCCATTGCCTTCCCCGCCGGTCAGCCGTTCGTAGTCAGCGGACGGCGCCTTGGCGGACCACCGCGGCACAATGTGGTTTTGGATAACCTTGTGCAAGCAGGCCCGGCACGGATGGCACTGCAATGGGTACGACAAGATCATTAGGATGCCAATAGCCAGCTGACCAAAGGTAACCATGGGACCGCTCTTGTACATGAGAATCACGTTGGGCAGCACGTCGTCGCCAAATGTAAGGTAACCAAGGATACCCACCACCAGGTAAGCTGAAATTGCCGTGCTGATGGCGATATGGATGGTCTTGTTGACCTTGGGCGGCGAGTTATCCTGCAGTTCGTTGCACACGGTGAAGATGTTTTGATGGCACGTAAAGGCAAAGACAAAGATGGGCAGATTGGTGAAGAAGTGGGGCGAGAACTTGATCAGGGAGACTTGGTCGGGCGAAGGAGACATGCGATCGGGGTCAAAGAAGTTCACCACGACAATAACGACCAGGTAAACCACGGCGAGCAGGGCCACCATGGACGTGTAGCGCAAGGAATCGAGCTTGCGCAGAAGCGAGAGTGGGGCTACAATGGCCATGGAAAAGGTGATCCAGAACCGCCGGTCGGTGAGCACGTGCATGTAAAAAGGCAGCGCTTCCATCTCTTGGTGGGATATGACGTTCTGGGTCTGGGCCGAGTAGAATGCCGATATGACCTGGGGCATCACCTCGCCAAAGATGATAAGGTACGAGATGCTGACGCCAAAGCACTTGATGGCGATGGCCAAATCGAAATAGAGCGACGCGTTGGGGTACGTGAGCTGGCTGACGGTAAAAAAGGACGCGTTCCGCCCTTCCACGTAGCGCGTGGAGTACGACAGCAGGAAGAGGCCCATGGCCGCCGCCAGGCCTGAAAACAGAATGATGCCACTGCCGAGCAACAGCCCCACCGATGCCATGGCGGTAGGCATTGCCAGGATACCCGAGCCCAGAATGGTATTGCACAGGTTGGTCACCGACGATAGCACGGTGGCCGTTGGTTCGTGGTCAGAAACACTGGTGCCCGCTGACCGCTGGCTACGCCCGGCGCCCCGTTCAGGAACACCACCTTCGAGCTCCGACGCTTCGCAGTCCTGCCCGTGCGGCAACAACGAACCTCCCCCGCTGCTGCTGCCGGCCGACAGGGGCCAGGTCGTGGTGGATCCTGACGGTTCATTCCCGGCATCCTTGTCGCTGGTATCGACGCGGCGAAGGGTGGTGACCGACGCCGATGGGTGCAAGCGCGCCGACGTAACCGAGGCGACGGACTGTGTGGAAGGCGTCCGACCGATGCGCGGCGGTAACTCTGCGCGAAACGGATGGTTGGCGAGAAGACCACCGGTGGCCGTGGGCGAGGTCGGATGGCCGTCACCTTCGCGGGCCCGTGCAGCCATTGCTCCAGTCATGCAGCGTGCTTTGGGTGCTGCGTCTTGTCGCCACTTTATGCCAAGTAAGCGACTCTTCAAGGCCAAGCCGCGCTAGATGAACCACCGTTTGGCCTCGTAAGGTACAGAGAGTAAGCACAAGGGCGCTGCACCTCGCACGCACTTGCTGGTCGTACAAAGTGAAAAGGGTATGCGTCTTACTTTTTGCAATTTTACAGGCCCACACGCTGGGTGGCTCGAGTGGTAACACCACAGCAAAACACACTCTAGGCAATGTACTAAGTAATACGCTACGGACCTAACACTGCTATGAAGAAAAAAACTATATGTGACTATAAAACGTTACAATCTGTACTGCACACAACAGCACAATCCTCTAACCCAAAGCGTGAGCGAACCACACCAACCCCCCACAACCCGATGACCATAAAAGAATAAACGGCGAGCAACAGGATGCCAATAAAGGATGGACGTTGAATGCCAAGAGACGCTGTGACAGATGCGCGACCAAGCACATACAAAGTGTAAAAAATAAACCACGGCAACGAGCCAGCTTTAGCCAGGAGACCAGAGTGCTTTGGGCACAACCGATGCACCAATAGATAGCAAATACACCAACCTGCACCGCCAATGCTCGAAAAAAAAAGGCAGACGGACAGGCGAATGTGCAGCCAGTCGTAAAGCGCACCCACACTGGCGCCCATTCAACGCCACAGTCGATCCACGGCCTGGGACCTCGCTGCTGGCGTTCCAGGCAGCTAGCGAAATACGCCAGCCTTTGGTGCACGCCAGGCAGCTACCGCTTCTCTGGTGGTTTGGCCCACAAAGTGCCGAGGGCCTATCGTGACCATGAGCAGCAGCGCAGTGCAGCATCTGCGTTGTTAGATTTATTTTTCGATTCTGGACTCATTTATCTAGCACCGATTGGCTAACGGGGGAAGCTTTGGTCAATTGTCCATGCAGCCTTTTAGGCTCAACCGCTCGGAACAAAATAGCAAAAAGGCAAGCACAGCCCTAAACACAATATACTGGTGCATGTGCAGTAGATAATGCCCGCAGCGGTTCCATCCGGTAGACCACAGGCCCTTGATAAAAACAATTGGGTTTATTCTGGGACCTCGGGCTCGCGGGTGCTGGGCTTGCCTGCCATAAAAAATCGCGGTTTTTCATGCTGGTGAAGGAAACCATGATATCATACGCGGCAATCCCTGCCCAACACAACCACCCCTACCAGTGCCAACTGACCACCTCTTTTACTCAAGGTCGACCGATTCACCAGACTCACTGAATGCCAACGCAAACAAAAATAAAAATATTATCAAGCGATAGTTAGACCGCCCCACCTGCAGTGACTTTGTGACTTTGCATTGCACTACCCTGCTTTACTCTATGACAATACCAAAACATACTAAACTTAATGGATGCAATGCAATACCTTAAAACCCCTCGGTCCGTGGTCTCTTTCGGGATGATTTCGCTGAGCGTGGTTGACCAGGAGACTTGTGCGGGGTCCGCGTAGGCGTGGCGGGAGGTGGCATCATAGTAAGTGGGCTGGCAAGTACCGCATTGGTTTTCTTAGCACTGCTGCGCGTCGTAGGGTGGGAAGGGGATGGCGTAGCAGGCAGGGCCTTTGACTCCCGACGCTTCTTGCGTGTGGAGTGCTCACTAGCGCTTGCATCGCTGGTGTCCTCACGCGCCCGCTTCTTTGATTTTTTCTTGGACCTTTCTTTTCGCTTCCCTTTCTCAGACTTCTTTTTCTTCGCCTTGGTGCGTATTTTAGACTTGCGGCGGGTTGATTGGGTGGTAGAGACGTCGCTTGATTCTGCCGTTGGATCCTTGTCGCTGCCGCTAGCCGACGATGGCTGCAGCGCAGCGCTACTCAGCACAGTGGGGATAACAGATCTGCTGCCAGCAACTGCCAACGTTTCTGGTCGGTTGATAATATCGGCCAGCGTCCGTTGGGACGCTCGGGACACAGACTTGGCCTTGGTGGTGGTGCCTCGGCCACACACCTCCGTATCACGCAGCGCATCCTGCGAGGCCTTGGCGAGTCGCTCCCGCTCGCTCTGCAACGCACCGTCCAACGCCTTGCGAGCACGCCTAACTTCGAACTCATGCCACGGAGGCTGAATCGGTGGCGGCAGCTGACGAGCAACTCGGGATATTGTCGTCTGCGCCAGTGGCTCCCTCGGTTCGTTATCGGGCAACCGATCCGGCTGCAAAGTTCGCGAGATCCACTGAGGTCGTCTGGATGCGCGCGATAGGCTGGGAGGCTGAGACGTATCCAGCTGACTCGACAAATCGTTACTGGTACCAGGCACCACTAAACGATCAAAGTACATGGCCATGCTGGCCATCTTCGTCTTAACCTTGGTCTTTTGTTGCTCCACGATGGGCCGCTGCCAGCCTTCTTCCCAGCGTTCCCAAAGGACCGCAGCGCCTCGCGTAATAGGCACCCGCTTCGTGCTGATAAAGCTGGCATTAAAGTACCCAATACCCCGTAGATTCTCTGGGGGCGGTGGGTCTTTGGTACCCGGGCCATACTTTTTGAGATAAGCGCGGGAGGCCAGCTGAGGCGGGGGTTCACTGCGAAGGCGGCTAACTAGCGCATCGCGGCCCGGCAGTTGGTCGGCCAGCTTTGCAATCTCAGGATCGTCGGCTGCCAGCTCGCCACCGGCTTCCTGCTTAAGGGTGTTCAAACTGAGTTGCAACTGCAAATCAGCGCTTGCTCCCGGGGGAATAAGGACCACGCACGCTGCCAAGAGCGAACCTGACATGAAATCTAAGGCCTTGATCACATATGGATCCCGCAAAATCGATCCCGGCTCCTGTGGTGTTGCTGGTGGCATCGCAGGGTAGGCGCTAAAAGCTGTGGCGCCAGACCGACCCCGAGACGTGGTCTGCGCCACAATGGCTTTCTCCATTTCCGAGAGTCGAGCCAACATGGTGGATGTGGTGGCGTCGAGATAGCTGGCAAGGGTGGGCGATTCGGTGAGTACCGCACCCACCCGCGCAATGCATTCCACAGCCCGTACCTCGTCGGCTAACATCCGCCAAATTTGCTGCCAACAGGTGCGAACATCCCCGGACACATGCACACCAATATTGCCCACCAGTTTCCATGGACTAATCATAATGCGAATGGGATCGAGGTTGAGGTCAAAAAACTCCTTGATAATTTGCGAGGTGGGTACGTCCGCTAGCTGCACGCACACGTCTTTCAAGGTCAGAGGATAAGGGTGTTGCAGTACAAGATCACGAATCCGGGTTTGGAGACTCGCTTGTCGCATGGAGACTCGCGCCTTTTGTCGTGGCTTTGACGATTCGCCCAATGCCGTTGATCCGCCATTGGCCAACTGCGAGGTATCGCCTTCATTATTAGTCAGGGGTTCGTTGGCCCTGTCCTCGATCCATCGAAAATACCAGTGCTCGGCACTGTCAGCGGGCTGCTTGTCCAACAACTCACAGTGCTGAAACATGTTAATCAGGTACTTGTACAGCGCCAAAAGGCTCTGGTAGGACACGTCGACCGTGTTGGCAACCATTGTTTCAGGCCCAAGTTCCGCCAAGCGTGAGAACGCCTCGTTGGTTTGGAGAAGCCATTTGTTCTCCAGCAAACGACGGTTCGCGGGGATGTTGAGTCGATGGTTGTATTGCTTAACGCTCTCCGCAGTGGGCGTAACCTCAATCTGAAGCGTCGACTCATCGTGGTTGAACAGCGCCTGGGTCGCTTCCAGTGGAGCTAGGATGGTTCGACAGTAATGGCAACAGCGCGGGGTGCTGGTGCGATGGGGTGCACTGGGCCGTGGCAGATAATGGCAGTAGCACTGCTGGCACTGATGCACCACCGTACTGCTCTGCTGTTTCCCATACAGCTGATGGTAAATGGACCCGTCGGCCACCATCTGGAACACATGAAACCGAGGGTACTTGGACCGAACCATATGGGGTGGCAGCGCATCGCTGGAAAGACTCGGCTCGTCAAATAAATTAGTGTTGGTGGCACGTCCGTGTTTGGCATACTGGTCCAACCACCAGTCGGGTTCGATCACGAGTCCCATCAGTGGGATCGCGCCTCGTATATATGGGGTGGTGATTTCGTGATGGTAAAAGTTGTATGTGCAACGCTCATCCAACATGCCCTGGATGCGTCCCGCGGGATGGAGGCGATAGGGAGTAAGGCCATTCATCATATCGGTAAAGGCCCACGGAAAATGAACGGGCTCCACCGAGGTCGATGGGACAGCCAGTGGTGCCTTGAGTGTTGGTAAATTGACAGGCGACTCGGATCGCACCGAAGCCTCTGGTGGTTGGGAAGAGGAAGCGTGCTCACGGTCTTTCTGAGCTTGCTTGTTCGAGGCCCGTGTATCATAAAGCTTGAGGAGGGTGCGCATGGAGGCAGTAATTTTTTGAAACTGGGGCGCCGGCTTTTGGCTCCGGTGGCAAGCTTTGGTCGCCCGCTCCTGATTAAACCAGTCCTGAGCAAACTTGGGAAGACGATTCAGTGCTTCAGCGACTAGGTCCACACGCAGAGCAGGGGGACGGGTGAGAAGGCCCAAGACCGTGGTGCTGCCCGGTACCGCTGGTGGATCGTCCGGCGTGTGGGCCGTGGCCGTTTTTGGTTTAGTAGTCACTTGAATCGTGGTGTTTTCGTGGCCATCGGAACGCGATATAAATGAGAGCTTGCTGTATTCGTAGCTGTCAATCCATCCATCGAGCGGGTTGGCCAGGAAAATCCGCCCAACGCTTTGGTAAGCTGTGCGAGAAGCCAGGGGTACGCGGGCGGTACCCGAACAGTTATGCGACCGGTGCGGCTCGTCATGATCGCTTGCATCATCGCTATCTTGATCTGTGTCGTCAGAGTTGATGCTGTTGTCGGACTTGGGCATGGGTGGCGGGGGATGCAACTGCGCTTCGCTCACGTCCGAACAGCGCCACGCTGACAAAGCACGGGGAGGGGCACGTGGGTGGTGATGGTTGGTCCACAGGGTAGGGCTTTTGGGGTAGCGAGCGTCGATGGCCAAGAGGCTCTGGTGGGTGGCCAAGAATACTTGGAACTCGTTTACCGGGCAGCGAGTCATTGCCGTCACTCGGTACTCTATGCGCGGAGGCAAGAATGGCTCTAGAGAACCGGAAAGTCCCGCGCTATACCTCCTAGTGCTCCACTTATTGCATTCACTAATACGGGCTCGGCCACCAAACTGAGCTTTGGTTGCGCCCCAGCCATAATCGTAATGAGCGTTATAAGCTGGCACCCGGTACAGCTCGCGGTACATCTTGTGCTCCGGTACTCGTACGTCAACTACCGAGCATTTGGTACCATCGGTGACCCAATACCACCGCGGGTGAGGTCCATAGTCGCAAGCCAGCCATCGGTAACCATATTCGGGTGGTGGTTGCTCCTGAGGTCGTGGCGGCAGCAGAGACGCGGTGCGGTTAAGATCCCACAGCTGGATTCGCTGATCCGCACAAGCAATCGCCAGCTCGTTTTGATAATAAGGGTTAAACACCGCATCCATGGGTTCCGCGGGGCACCTATGGGCAGCGCGAACGGCAATGGCGTAATCGGCATCGCTTTCCACGCCTTGGGACGCTTGGCATACGGATATGTGCGATGGCGTGCGCACGGCTATCAGATCGGGGATGGCCAGTGCAGAGCTGTAACTGGGAGGCAACAGTCCTGCGCGCCGGTACACGTTGGACTGGGCCATGACTTGCCGGATGGGCCCAACGAATTCGAGTTGGGCTCGCGCCCAGTCCTGAGTTGCTGTAAAGGTCGATACAAATGGCACCGCGGGTGAGGAATAGAGCGGGGTGGGAGTAGGGTAGGGAAGTGCCGTATAGTCATCGAGCGACATGATGACCAACTTGTTGTAGGATGGCCCAGTGGCCGTGGCAATCCATCGGTTGGTACCAGCGCTAGCGGCCCCGGGCGCTGGTGTCATGCTAAAGCTATCAGCAACGAGGCCCCTTCGGTAGTCCCACAAATAATTGACATAATTTTCTACTCTGTCCTCGGCGGCCAAGCCTTCAATGATATTATGGTCGAGATAGGACGAATTTACATGATCGAATGAAAGGCCAGGAGGCAGATAGTCTTTGGATTTGGGTCCCAACACGTTCAAATGACCACTTGGGAGGCGGTAATCAGCGGTGTACTGGCTAGGAACGATGCAATTGATATTGGATAGAGGAACAAAGGGATCGGATTTGTCGATATTACCGGTCTGGGTCCACCAATCCTCAGGGCCAAACGATGCCGCTCGATCGTTTGTAAAATTTCGTGGTCCAGGTTCGCTCGCAAACGAAGCTGCCGGTAGGGATTGTGGCGCCGCGCTGGAATGGGCGGTATTGGGATGAATATAGGCAAAGTGGCCCAGTTTGCCCAGCTCACTCTGGTTTCCGTACGTCGTATGGTACAACTTTTCCCGGCGTCCGTCGTAAATGGCCAAGAACTCTGCTCGCTTGTAAATATTGTGCGGGTGAATCTTGCCATTGCTCCTCAGGTACCGCGATTTTATAGTTGGCCAGCTACATGCCAGGGTGGGATCACCCTGGAACTCTGCCAATCGCGGGTCGTTTTCTACTTCAGCATTGAGCGGCCACTTGATGTCAGCCAGCGTCAGATCGCTTACTCGGCCGTGCAAGAAAGTCATAATAATAAAAATGCGAATGACGGCTGCTAGCGTGGAGTCAAGAGGGCCCCCGAGAACGCCAGCCACCAACGTGGTAGGGCTTTCGTAGCAAATTCCGTTGCGCACACACTCACAATGGGAAATGCATCGGACAATGCGGTTGGCCCAAGCAGTAGCAAACAAAGGAAATAAAAGGGGGCACTGATAAAACATTAAACCGTGACCCAATTGCCCAAATTAACAACTGGCAATGGAGCTTTTTATACCGTTATTGGCCCGCCGCGCCAGAACAGCGCAAAAACACCACCAAAGGTGCCATTTTTTTCAGGCGTCCTCCAAGTACTGGCCGACTGTATGTACAGTTGGCACCTCGAGACACACACACGCAGCCTTGATCCTTGCGCCAGCGCGGGATTAGAAACGCCCACCAAACAAGCACACCGCAAAATTTACCCCTCCCCTGGTACGAGCTATGAACTGCGGAATTCAGAACACAACGGCCACCTCAAGCCTGCGCAATAGCTGACCAGCGCATCCTTTACAAGGCTTTCTGATCCCTGTATTTCTTTGTGTACACTTGCCCGTACTACTCTGCCATGGCCCTATCGCTTCGCCATGTGTTTGCCGTGGCGGCCGTACTACGCCTGGTCCTGCTGGTGTACGGTCTCTGGCAAGACGAGCACTTTGTGGTCAAGTACACCGATGTCGACTACAAGGTGTTTACCGATGCGGCGCAGTACGTATGGCATGGCCAAAGCCCCTATTTGCGCTCCACCTACCGCTACACACCGCTGCTTGCCTGGCTCCTAGTTCCAAATGTGCTGGTGCATCCGGCCTTTGGCAAACTGGTGTTTGTGGCGGCCGATCTGGCTGTCGGGTACGTCATGGTTCGCGTGACCCAGCAGGCGCAGCCCTATGCTGGTGAATCCGAGCAGCGTGCAACGACGCCATTGGGACTCTTCCCGCCGCACGCAACGGCTGCCGCGCTGCTGTGGCTTTGGAACCCGTTTGTGGCCAATATCTCTACGCGCGGCAACGCGGAATCGCTCATGGGTTTGCTGGTATTGGCAACGCTGTATATGCTGTGCCTGGGTCGGCACCGCATCGCTGCGGTCTGCTATGGTTTGGCGGTGCACTTTAAGATCTACCCGATTATCTACGCCCTTCCATTGATGTTAGCGCTGAGACGATACAGCAGCACACGGACCAACCCCATGCCCTGGTGGCAAATTAACCGTTACCAGGTGGAGTTTGCCCTGATTAGCGCCGGAGTTTTTGTGGTCTTGAACGCAGTCATGTACCAACTGTATGGCTTTGAGTTCCTCTACGAAACGTACCTATATCATCTGACCCGCAAGGACCATCGCCATAATTTCTCCCTGTGGTGCTACCCCATTTACCTGACCTACGATGCGCCCACCAGCACAGTTAGCGCTCTGGCAGCGTTCCTGCCCCAGCTAGGTGTTACCGTGGCCCTGGGCGCCTTGTACGCCTCGGATCTATTCTTTAGCGCCTTTATCCAGACGTTTGCGTTTGTGACCTACAACAAGGTGGTAACCTCGCAGTACTTTATGTGGTATCTGAGCCTCCTGCCCATTGTGCTGCCCTGCACATCGCTGCGGATGCGGTGGCGTGGGTTGGCCATGCTCGGTGCGTGGGTCGGTGCCCAGGCACTGTGGCTGCGAAATGCGTATTTGCTCGAATTCGAGGGCCAAAATACGTTTGTGATGCTCTGGGTGGCTGGAGCACTGTTTTTCTTGGTCAACAACTGGATTCTGTTGGAATTTATTCGCCATCACACCCCAGTGACCACGTTTGCATTGGTTCGCCCTCGTCTAAAGCAGGCCTAGGCCTGATCAGTCTAGCAGGAAATAAATGATGATAATAATAATAATGAGGCCGCCCACCCACAAAAAAGGGGCCCATAGCCCTGCGGTGTGTACCACCAGCTCACAGGGTGGGAGGAAAGAGCCATCATTTTGACCGGCGCTCAGAGGGTGCTAACAGCACCAGGGTTCAGCACCTGCCAAGGCAACGGAACCCTTTTGGCCTGGTCAAGCCAAGCCAATGCGATCGCCCAAAACGGAGTCGCCTATGGGATGAGACGCTAGTGCAGGTTGGCGTATCACTTCAGGTGGGATGTACCCCCATGCACAGGCTCCAATTATAGCTGCGTATAGTGCGTAATGGCATGAATTGCGCCAATGGAGAAACAACACACACTCTCTCTCTATCTATATATCTATATATCTATCTCGCATGCCCCACGCTTTACCACAACTGTTGCATACAAAGGCCAAAGTCAATCATCAACGAAGCCTCGACGCATTAGGTTTTATACAGTGCCTGCTCTTCGATGTATTTGATGACGGGATCGGGCAAAAGGTACTTGATCGACATGTTTCGCTTGACAAACAGGCTGTTGGTCCCAAAACCATGGGGAAACATGACATGCATGGACATTTTAACGAACAATAGCCGCATGTGTGCGTACCAAAGCAGAAAATGTTAGTCAATAAAATAAATTTGCTGGTGCGATCACTTCACTATGTTGATAATAGCATTGGAGGACGTATTAGGATCAGTAAGATGGAACGAGTGAGCTCAAGCATTGTCAAAGCCAGTACAACACTGCTGGTTTGATCAAGTCTAGCCATAGAGCTGGCCAGTCAAGTTACACGCTTGATTCACATCTACTCGTACCACCGAACGCAGACACTGGCTGCACAACTTACCGCACTTTGGTAGAGCTAATGTCGTTGTAGATGAGCTGTTTGACGACATGCACTTTAGATCGGTGCTCGTACAGCTTATCATGAGCCAGCAGAAACCCATACACGTCCGTTCCCGTGCGCTCAATAATGGTACAGCCGTAGATGCCAAGTATCCGGTCAAG
>JANBQA010000652.1:0-11525 GCA_027576955.1 Dimargaris xerosporica
GTGGCCGAAGAGCTGCTTGTGATGCTGATTCTAGATGAGAAAATTGACGCTCGTATAAACCAAGTGGACAAGTGTTTGGAGATTACCCAGAGGTAAGGCTAACGAGAGTTTGCTTTGTCCTATGTGAATACCGCCACCATGGTTTTCGGAGTGATTCATCTCTTAGTGATTATGGCTCGCAATTTACAGCTAACGACAGTGGTTGTTAGCCTTCTCTGGTGAACAAGAATGTTAACACTTTTGCAGACTTGTTAACCGCCAAGCATCATAGCTAATGTTTTGCGGGTGATATGTGGTTTCACTAATTTTTTGATGTGGAACAGGGACAGCAATGCAGAGATGAACGATGCCATTGATGGTTGGATCCACCGACTATCACAAACCATGGCAGCGTTGAATAGTCAAGGGTAATGGTCGATTGCGCAAGGTTCTACTCGAGTTTTCCTGCGTGTGCCCTATTTTTCCAAAAAAAATCCACGTTGTGGGGAGCGTTCATTTTTTCGTCAATGCTGGCATCAGTGTAGCAGGACCGACACGACTAGATCAAGTTTAGGGTGGGGTAGTGGAGACAGAGCTTTGGCCCCAGCATAGCACGATGTGCAGCAAATAGTCCAATATGAGTTCCTCCAATTTATGCACGCAGCGTTGTGAGATACCCCCATTGGGCTCGAGTCCGTTGTCCTACGACGGCACCTATGATAACCTCCCCCCAAAACATTAATCCAGAATCATGAACGTGAGTGACCTGTACGCCAAAATAGGTGGACACAAAATAAAAACTGTGATCTAGCCAAACAATGTACTTGGTTGCCTCGAGGCCACATATAATAATTTATATATATATGTACTACCAGTTTCACCAACCGATGAGTGGATTGCGGCACCAATACCAGCCCACATTTACCAGCTGAATAGTGAACACGTTGACTACCAATATACCAGAAGGTGCAGCAAAAAAAGCCAAAAAAAAACACTCTACCTATGCAATGGCGTCATTCAAAAAAAAGTAGGAACATCCGGGTGAGCGCTTCCGCAAGCCACATATTACCAGGAGACCTATGTACACGCGTATGATAATGCGTTGGATGGGTTACCTTGGCAGTGACTTGGATTGTACGATGGAGCAGCTCAGGTCTCGGTAGGCTTATCCTGTTGGTCCTTTTGAGCATCCAGACGCTTTTTGAGCACGTCAATCAACGACCGGGCGGTGTCGGTTTCCTTTTGCACGGCAGCCAAGTCATCACGCAATGCCTGGGTATCCGCATCGTAGGCGGTTTGCAGCTTGGTCAAGTCTTCTTGAGCAGTAGCCAGGTCCACCTTGGCATTTTCCAGAGCTTCTATTTGCTGCTGGGCAGTAGTCAGTTGCAGCTTCAGCTGCTCCTGCGCCTTGCTGGTCGACTCTGCTTCCGCCGACATTGCGCTCTTGACCTGAGCGAGTTCGGCCTGCAAATCATGTGCCTGCTGCTCCAGGTTGGCCTTGTCCTTGCGCAACGATTCCATCTCAGCAGTCGATTCCGCTTGGCTTTGTTGGGACACGGTTTGCAGTTCTTGCAACTCCGAGGTAGCCTTTTGGTGCTGTTGCTGCAGGGCTCGGTGACTGGCTTCCAGGGTACGCAGTTCGCCCATGAGCTGATCGTAGCTCTCCCGAACATTGCGGGTCTCTTCAGCGTCCGACTTGTACGACTGGATAAGCGATTCGAGCGACGCAATGTGGTGGTCCTTTTGCGATGCCGCGTGGTTGGCCGAGTCCACTTCCTTGCGCAGCTGCTGCACCGAGTTTTGCGACTGAGTCAGTTCTGAAAGCAGGCTCGAATGGTTGGACTGCAACTCCATCAACTGGCGGTTGGTGGTGTCCTTGGTGCTATACCACGACATTTGCTCTTTACGCAGTTGGTCCACAGTGTGGGTCAGGCGGTCCACTTCACTTCGCATCGATGACTCGTTCTCCCGAAGGCGCTGTTGGGTCAGTTCCAATTGCGCGTTGGTCAGCTTGAGCGACTTTTCGCTGTCCTTGTTGGCACTCAGCTGCTTGAACATCAGCTGGTTGGTATAGGCCAGCGACTCCACCTTGGTCTCCAGTGTTTTGATTTGGTTCACGTATGTCTGGCGGTCAGCAGTCTGGTTTGAAAAGCGCGACTGGAAATCGCCCAGCATCTGAGCTGACTTTTGGGCATCCGACTGGCTGGCATTCAGCTCCTTGCGTAAGGCACTCAGTTCCGCTTCCTGTCGCGCAAGTTGATTTTGCAGCTGCTGCACCATACCATCGTCCACCGAGCTGCTGCGTGCAGGTTCGTTGTCAGGCGTGGCCGATGAGTTACCGCCGTTGGTCTTGGTTGGCTCAGAAGTCACAGGCACCGGTTCCCCTGGCGAGAGCGAGGCCTTCTTGCCGCTCTTGGCACCACGTGGCTTGTCGGTCATGCCCGAACCACGCGCCGTATTGGCCGTAGAGGCAGCCACCACGGGCTTAACGGGCACCGATTGACAATCTTGGGCGTCTGAGTCGCTCGATCCACCAGTAGCCTGTTCCACAGAGCTGGCAGACGCTGCCACCGGGCTCGATTCCACCCCAACGTTTCCAGCCGGCAAAGCTTCATCCACAGTCCGGGGCATCGGTCCAGCCTTGGATCGGTTCGATCGGGCGGTCTTGGTACGGACAGAACGCGGCTCGTCCAAGAGATCAAACGGATTGGTGGACGTCACCCGGGGGTTCACGCGAGAATGCACCTCGGCGTCACTGTTCTCGGTTTCCGACGCGCTAGGGCTGGTGGGCACATCCCAAGCCGCAGCCGCTTTGGGAGCAGCAGGCTTAGGCGCTTCCTGGGCAGAATTCTCAGCAGCAGCAGCAGCAGCAGGGCTGCCCTTCTTCTTCCCACGACGACGTTTGCCTCCTTTGGAGGTGCCTTCGTTCTTGGTCGCGTTCGATTTAGTGGGCTTGCTGCTGGACAACGATTTGCTCTCGGTAGTCGGTGACGCCTGCGGTTCGAACGGGGCAGAACGACGCTTTTGCTTCTTACCGGTGAACAACTCGGGGTTGACGAAATACGCGACTGCGGCTAGCAGCCCCAGGAGTGCAAGGGCTGAGTACAGCATGACTAACGAGGGCATCAATCCGTTCCAACCGTGGACCAGAGTGACAGTCCAACGAAAAAATAACCAAAACAGCGTGCAGTTGAATAGATCCGTTTTCCAGTGGGCAAGTTAGCAGTTGTACTGTGTGCTGAAAAGGCGACGGATGGTCGTTGCATCGGTAAAAGTCAGGAACGGCGGACTACACCACCACAGAACAAGCCAAGCAGGGTGAGAGGCACCACGGATTGCGTCGAGTCGCCATAGCAACACGTTGGCGCTTGACAACAACTGAAATCACTTACCACCTAACACCAAGAACGGACGATGACCAAGCCAGTAAAACCAATCCGACCAGACTTCCTTGTATTGGGTACGATCACGAAACCACTTCCAAGCAGTTGTAGCCCACGCAGCAGTCAAACTCGCCACTTGCAAGCAAGACAAGAATCACGCAGGGTTCCGAAAAACAACGCAAGTGGGACGGAAACAAAGGAAGAAAGTGAGCGAGAGAGGCATTGGTGGTGTTTACCACGCGCTTTAAACGCCTGCAGGGCTCACTGCGTATTTTTTTCCACTCTATTGCTCCCTCCTGGTCAGCTTCGCACTTGCTGGCGTTCTGGTCGGCAATGCTGGATCATCCTCCTTTGGGCCAGACTGGTCTGGAACCACCGCTGATCGAGGCCAGCGGGTGGACGGATGGGTTATGAAGTCCTAAAAAAACTTCCCCTGCCTTCCATCGTCCCCCACTTTCCCCACCCTGTCCCTGGGCCCTGCTGAACAGTGTATAGCTAGTGTAAACGGCCACACTTGCAACACCTGCTTGGTTTCCATGTGCCACAGCTCTGGTGTATGATCTTGGGCCCGTGGCGGCACGTTATCACCTTGACGGATGTCTCCCCACATAATCCAGCGCTTGTGGAAGCTCATATATATCTTTTAATGATTGCTTATCGCCAAAGGCTTACAATGAGCTCCAAGGTCAACGTACAATAAAGGCGTGCCTCCCAATGGGGTGACTCAGTCATAATGAGGCAGAAGCGCGTCCATTAAGACGCCACGGCCTATGCACAACTTGGCGGGACCTTAACCGTAAATAGCATACCCGTTGGATTGACCAGCCATGTCTGCGCCAGTTTGGTATCGTCGACATGCTTGGCTACAAACCCATTGTCCACAATCAAACTACCCCCCAATGACTGCGTGGGGGTGGTCAAGAGTGTGCAGCCCGTGCCCACTTGAAAGGCGCCCACCCGCTCTTCGCTGTGACGCATGCGGTAGATCTCCACCAACCCGCGTCGTTCGGTGTACAGTACCAAGAACAGAACACGGCGTGAAGTTGGCGGCCGTGAGTGTAAATGGGAGTTGCGACGGAGACGGATGGTCAAAGTGGGGGATAACAGGGCCGATGACTCTGCTTGCATCGATGCCGATCGTGCTCGTTGGGACGCTATCGAGGACTCACTAATTGTTGTGCGCGGGTTGGGTCCTACCAGGGTAGGCGATCCTAGTGGAGAAACAAATTGCAAAGTTGGCGGCGATGCTGGCGCCAAGGTGCTCTGGGGCAATGCGGGCGATGACGGCACTGTTCGGGCATATACCTCGTCGCTCTGCGTGCGGGGCCGCTCTTCCACTAGGCGAGGAGAATTTGGGTATGAGGACCAACTCTCAGCAGTGGAAGCATCGAGGTGGCTAGGCCAGGCCTGCCGGGTGTCCTCGACGTCAACGGATACCTCGATCCACCCGCACTGGCAATCCCGCAGTCCTTTCCACATGCGCACCACTTCCACATGGGTGGTGTCAAGCAGCATTACCCGTCCAAATCCATCGGTCATAACGGCAAGCTTGTACCCCACTGGAGCCATGGTAATACTCGTAATGTGTCGGTGAGGGTCCGCTAGTTGGGTAACAAGTGGGATCGTAGTTGGGGGAGACCATCCCTGGGTTCCTTCCAGGTCGTTGTCCCCAGCACCGTGGTCATACACCAAAAATCGGCCCTGGTTGGCTCGAGGGTCAGGCAGCCTAGTGGTGGTGGTAGCAGCGTCATCTCCACTACTTTTCCAATAGGATCGAGCCAGCGATAGCACAGCTGAAGTGACGCGGCTAGCCAGTTTGGATGCGATGGTGGCCACCGAGAACGACGGGGAGGTGGTCTTATTGGTCACGTAGAGCCCAAGCATTGGCTCACTGCCCACGGCCACAAACCGCGCTGTGGCATTGAGAAGCGCGGGATTGAACGATGCCATATGGGTTGGGTTGGTATTGGCCATCAGCTCGTGAAGGGCAGAGGCGGGCTCATGGTAGCGGCCCTGCCAGGTCGGCCCACAGCTAATCACGTCCCGAATGTTTTGGCGATCAGGGCCCAGCGCAAACTTGCGGTAACTGAATGAGGCACCCCCGCTGTTAGAACCGTTTCCTCCATAAAGGGACCCCAACGATCCCGAGATTAGACGGTCGGATGTGAGCGGGTCACGCGCTCTCTGTTCACCAAAACAAATACGGATAGCAATCCACAGGCTTTTGCCCTGGATGGTGGCTACTTGTCCATCAGCAAACATTAGCAGGAGTTCGTCGTCGTCATCGTCGTGGTCAGCGCTTGGGCCCGCCTCCCCTGACCGGTCTCGTGCTGACAAGGCCGGGTTTTGACCCAACGAAAACCGCCGCGAGGCCTCGCTTATTCCGGCCAAGGGGTGCCGCCGGGGGTGTTGGCCAGATGGATTACCGTTGGTAGGCGACAGGCTGCCCTGACCCGCCGGCTTATTAGCTGCACGAAACTTGATTTTGACCAAGGGCATCGAGTGTAGGCGCTGCGAAATGAGCAAAAGACCCTCACGCGAGAATATCCGGAGTCCACCGTTGCTATAGCCTACTGCCACGACCACGTCCGCGATATCCGAACCCACAGAACCTTTGCGTCCCGAAGGCGAAACGTAAAAGGGTAGGCAATGGATGGCAGTGATCGATTCGTCCAGTATCTCGGGCCCATAGCTGACCACAGGCACCTCGCTGTTGTTGGCAACGTAGTTGCTGTAGCTGCTTCGGCGCCTATGGTGATCCATGCGCAACAGGGCGTATCGACGCTCAGTGCCGAGAACGAGATATTCGCCGCGAAGCGATATGGACCAGCGGGCCACACGCAGGTCAAATGCTCGCAGCGGTTGCTCTGGCGTGGGGGCACCAGTGCGGAGTGTGGACGCCGTGGGCGACACTTCGGTAACTGTGGGAGATTGTGCATCGATGGCGACGGTATCGGCAGCAAGGCCTGTATCTAGGAGTGGCAGTCCTAACCGAGGGGCCACGCTTTGCAGGGGCAGCAGACCTTGCGCCACCAGTTGGCATTTGTCGCCACTACTGGCCATGGCTGCAACTGGGCGGCTATTGGAAGCAAATGGCCGAGCCAACGAAGAGCAGCAGATGCCAGGTGTCGGAGACTGTGAGCAATCGTTGAGTGAGCGCGAAGCGCTGACTGGCGCTAGACTGCTTATGCAATGGCAAAATAAGGTTGGTTCAATCGACAAAGAGCATTGCAAGTAAGGGTTCAGTAATCCAGCAGTTGCCGTCAGTGCACACCAGGAACTGGATAGTTAAAGCCTGAGAAGCCCAAGCAAACCTTAAAAAACAGCAGCGGCTACTGCTGTTAAACAATAGGCAGGTCTACGCGCTCAAAGGACCACCGCGTACAGGTCCCACGACAATGGAAAAACGTGATATACCCTTTTCGAGGCAAGGCCAGCGGGCGTTCTCTTTGACTTGGCACAGCTGCGCAAGATATAACCCCATAGCCACTGCTGGCAAGTGCCGTATGTTGCTGCAAACAATACCCCTGAAAATGAGTTTGTGTTTTATTCCAGTGCCAACAATGCCAAAGTCAGCTCCCAACAGGTACAGGGTCCGTCAGCCATTATGCCGCATGCTAATTGGCACCTAGGCCTGCAGGAATAATGCAGCATTTGGGTGGAGATTATTGTTGCGGAAATATACCCAAGAAAAAAACCAGCAGCCATGACCATAAACGAGATCACACTCTGTGGGCAATTCTTGCCTCCTTGGGCCACAGCTTTTGGATACGATCTTTGCGCTCAAGCGGCGTCGCGTGACGCAACACTCCCTCGGTGGTGCGGACCAGAATTTGGCGGTCCTTGACCGGCAGCTTGGGGTTGATGTCGGTGAACATAAAGTCCCAACGGCGATTGGTCAAGGCAGGGTTCTTTTCCACCACCTTGTGGTCGTCGCGCGACTTTTCTTGCTTTAGCAGCGCGACGAGATCAACCATTTCAAAGGGCTCGGAGCCTGGGAGAGACTGCCGCGCACCAGAAGTTGCGTTGAGCGGAGCCTTTTGCAGATCGCGAGCTGCGTCCTGGGCAGTGTACTCGTCTTCCTCGTCAATGGCGCGAAAGAGTGGCGAGCCAACTTCAGGGATGGTTTTGGTCACAGGTTCACTCCCACCTACCAGGCCACCACCAGACCGGTTAGGGATGTATTGGCGCACTCCCAGCAGGTTTTCCATGTTCTTAGTGAGATCCTTTTGCAAAGGTACTTTGCCCTCCTCTTCCATGCGCTTTTCCAACACCTTGAGCTTCAAAATGGCTTCGATGCGCTGGATCGAGAATTTGAACTGGTAAGCTAAGGTGCGTGGGGTGTTTTTGATGGGATCCGATTTCCACACGTTGTAGATTTCATCTCGCATGGCATCGGGAGTTGGTGTGCGTGGCTGAAACGCGGGGTTCATGGGAAACGGTACTCGCCGGCCTAACCAGTTGGGCCGGCCCTTTTTGGCCAGAGCATACTGCCACCCGTCATCGCTATAGAGCCATTTATACGAGCGTCGCTTGGGATTAGCATAGCGTTCCACACCTTCCTCCAAGGTTTCCACCTCGGCACTGGCTTCTGTGGAGGGCGCGTTGTCAAGTAGCGTTGCTGCGTCGCCATCAGCGTCTGATTCGATTGACTCGGGGAGCGACGTCGATTCGGGTGGGTCATTTCGCACAGCCATGCCTTGACTTATAGCTCTGCGGGAAGCGTAGAGTGACGGTGCCAGCGGGCACCGGCGGGCGATCACAGCCCTCATGTGTTGGGCCAGCAGCATGTGGCGAATGCGGTGGAGAGAAAGAGAGAATCAGGACGAGCCAGTAATGTAAAAAAGGGTGGGCAATGGCGATGCAAACAATGCAAAGTAGCTGCCAGCAAGGTGGTTGTGCCTAGTCAGTTGTCGAGGCCTTGAATCAATCACACCCGTGCAGAGCAATGCGCCAAACCCGCCTGCGTTTCCTTCCCCATACAGACTAGGATATCACACTTTGAAAAAATAAACCCTCCTTCCACAACATGAATCACCTGACCTGGTCAAGTGGTGGTTGATCGCTCTGAAATGGGTATGCGGTAGTCAGGCTGATAAAACGACTGCGCTGGGCTCTAGTATGAATCAGTCGTGATCGATTCTACGCTATTCTTTATACATTTATTTTTTTTCTCACTGATCCTCACTTTTCTCTTTTCCTTACCTACCGCCATGGCCGACCAAGCTCAGACCCCGACAGTTGAATCAGTGTCGGAATCGATGGAGAACGTCGTGTTGGGCGAAGACGGGCAGCCGCTGTCCAAAAAGGCACTCAAGAAGCTCGAGAAGGAGCGAGAGAAGGCTCGCCGCAAGCAAGAGCGCGAAGCTCGAGAAGCCGAGGAACGAGCGGCGCGCGAGGCCAACTTTGTCGACTACTCGGCTGGTAACTATGGCCAATTGCCGCTGAACCAGTCGCAGGAGCGCACCAACCGTTGCCGCGAGAAGATTGCCGACATCAATGGCAGTCGGTTGGGCCAGACGGTGCTGCTGCGTGCACGCGTTCAACTCTCGCGGCCTACTGGATCCCGCTTGTGCTTCTTTAGCTTCCGCCAGCGTACCGAGAGCATCCAGGGCGTGGTGGCGCAGGACAAGGACTCGGTGAGCAAGGCTATGCTTAAGTTTGCCACGGGTATCCAGGCCGAGTCCATTGTGCTGGTGGAAGGTGTGTTGGTTGCGCCCGTGGAGCCCGTCAAAAGCTGCACGGTGCACGATGCGGAGATTAGCATCAAGAAGCTGTTTGTGGTCAGCGCATCATTGGACCGCTTGCCCTTTACGCTGGAAGATGCGTCGCGTCCCGAGGAAGAGTACGAAAAAGAAGATGCGCAGTTTAGCCGGGTGACGTTGCCGACTCGTCTTGACAACCGTGTGATTGATCTGCGTACCATCACCAACCAGGCTATCTTCCGCATCCAGTCGGGAGTGTGCCAGCTGTTCCGTGAGTTTTTGCTGAAGCAGGACTTTGTGGAGATCCATAGTCCCAAGATCATTGGCGCAGCCAGTGAAGGTGGCGCCAATGTCTTTGCCGTCAAATACTTCAAGACCAGCGCGTATTTATCCCAATCGCCCCAGCTGCACAAGCAAATGTGCATCTGCGCCGACTTTGAGCGCGTGTTTGAAATTGCTCCCGTGTTCCGTGCCGAGGACTCCAATACCCACCGACACATGACCGAGTATGTGGGGCTCGATCTGGAAATGGCATTTGAGGAGCACTACCACGAAGTGATGAATCTCATTGCCAAGATGTTTGTGTTTATATTTGACGGCCTGAACCAGCGTTACAGCAAGGAAATTGCGGCAGTGTGCCGCCAGTACCCCTTTGAGCCGCTCAAGTACCTACCCGAGACGCTGACGCTCGAGTACCCGCAAGCGGTGCAGATGCTGTGTGACGCTGGCGTCGAAATGGGCGACTTTGACGATCTGTCGACGGAAAATGAACGCTTACTGGGCAAATTGGTCAAGGCCAAGTATGACACGGACTTTTACATTCTCGACAAATTCCCGCTGTGCGTGCGTCCCTTTTACACCATGCCTGACCCCAGCCGCGATGGGTACTCCAACTCGTACGATTTCTTTATCCGCGGTGAGGAGATCATGTCCGGTGCTCAGCGTATCCATGATCCCTCGCTGCTTCAAGAGCGTGCCAAGGTGCACGACATTAACCCGGCCACTATTGCTCCTTATGTCGACGCCTTCAAGTACGGTGCTCCGCCTCATGCCGGCGGTGGTATCGGGCTGGAGCGCGTGGTGATGCTGTTCTTGAACGTTGGCAACATCCGCCGCACATCGCTCTTCCCGCGCGATCCTAAGCGCTTGGAACCTTGAGCTAGTCGATGCTACCCGTTGGTTTGAATCAGATCAGACCCATTGAAGTACTTCTCCCCACCAAGTGCGCACTCTATGCTCTGTGGTTCGAATTGTGCAAGCGGATAGGGCACACGGATCGGCTCATAACATTTCTGCTAAACAAGTTACTTGTTTGCGTGCTTTCACTCGCCCTTTTTTGTCTTTCTTTCCTTCTTTCGTTTGTTAAGATATTTTGGCCATATAAGGGACTTTATTATGACCAAATTAGTTTTGCATTCATTTCATTGAGCATAAATCGTCCACCGTCTTGGTTACTTTTATAACATTGCTTGCACAATATTGGCTGAGCAAAGTATCCTATGCCTATTATAGACCAGCTCAAGTACCAGCCTTGTGCGGTGCTGCCATGATAATTACAGTTTGACGTGAGGAAACTCGCGCTCTGCTTCGTCATCATCTATCTGAATATGCGGGCGGTTAATTTGCCCCGACCGTATCACTGGCACAGACCTTTGAAGCCGAACGGTCAGCCTAGAACCATTAAAATCGTAGCCATTCAAAGCTGGTATCGCCTTTTTAGCATCGCCAGCATCCATGGTCACCAATGCCGCACGCACCGCTGGAAGTGTTTTATCCTGACTGGGTCGGTACATCGCATCGGAATTGGTTGGTGTATTCGCTGGAGCAAAGGTGACTGAGTGTACAGGACCAAATTCATGAAATAGGGCTTCGACATGCTGACGCACCGTTGCTTCAGGCAAATTGGCCACATGGACGGTGCGGTATTTGCCATAGGCCGGGTCAGGCGGGGCCTTGGTCGATTCCAAACGGATCCCGGTCGTCGCCAGGGAAATGCGCCCCGCTGCTAGCGCGCTGGAGGATTGTGACAAGGCGCGTAGTAGCGGAATGCGCCGTAAAGTGTGCATGGCTATATAGTTCAAGGCTGAGCAAGGGAATGCCAATGGCAATGGACGCAATGGGCTTTTTCGAAACGTGATGAAAGACAACTAAAATCTAGCAACGTGGAACAAGGTCAGTGAGCAACAAGTGAAACCAAGGCACACGCCAAGGTGACAGGTCGGCAGGACACTTGCTGCCTGGTAGTTGGATGTACCTGCTCGAGTGGGCCACGGTCAATACCTCCTAGATGCGTCATGTGAAGTCCGCTTTTGTGCACACCTCGTTGCAGTGACTGCCAAAGCATGATCCCGGTGCCACTGTGACTGGCAGCCATGATACGAGTCCTAAATAATAGCGCACAGGATTTATTGTTTCTGAGAAAGGAAATGTGGTCACAACAACATCAACGGTTGCATGG
>JANBQA010000653.1:0-11517 GCA_027576955.1 Dimargaris xerosporica
TTTGTTTTGGGTTTTTACTAACTGTGCCTCCACGGATTCCTGGCATACCACTTGTTCGCAGGCCGTGATTCCTTCTTCTTATTCTTCTTCTCCTGACCACGCTGCGCGGCCACTTCTGCGCTCTAGACTTTAGCCATTGGCCAAGAAAGGCGCGCTGTCAGTTCCTGGCACGAACAAACTGGCTTACATAAGCGTTGGACGGCCCTGTTCAATTTGCTGCTGTTCTTTTGTTTTCACTTTGCACTGTGGTCTACCTGCAGTCACTCGCTGGTGCATGCAACCACGCTTCCTGCTCAAAAAGCTAGGTTAATCGAGCGCAAGGGACTTTAATCGCCTATCGCCGCTATTCCAGCTCGTTTCCCCTTTTCCTCTTGCCTAATTTTTCCCTGACGTCTCGACTTAACCTTGTAAATCATGACGAATTCCTCCTTCACGTTGCCGTTACGTGCCAGAGCGTTGCCAGTCACCCCATCACAACCCGACGAGGCCCACGCCATTCTCTTTGCGTACTACTTTGCCATCATTACGAATGACCCCAAAGGCCTTGAGCAGGTGCTGAAGAACCCCCAGGCTCAGCGGTACATCGACAGCCCACTCATTCGTGACGCTAAAGGCGGGTTCAATGGGCTGATGCTGGCCGGGTCGCTGGGCCACACCGAGTGCATGCAGGCCTTGGTCGACCACGGTGCTAATGTAAACTATCGGGTTGACGGCAAGTACCCCATTTTTTGGGCGCTGCAGAATTTAAAGGGCCTGCAGCAATTGGTAACGTATCCGCAGCTCAACCTGCATGTGCGGGACCAGCAGGGATTGACGCCCATAGAACGCGCGCGCCAGGATAATGCCTTGGAAAGTGTGGCCATCCTCACGGCTGCTCTTGCTGGTTCCAAAGCCTTGCCCAAGGCAACAAGTTTCGCTTCGCTGCAGACACCAACCAAAGAGGTACTGTAACCATAATTTTGCTGCACTACAGCATTCTCACAGTTGCCCATTATGCTCACCACTACTCCATCCCCCTCCCACTCTTAAAGGCTGGCGTTAACTGGTCACCCAACGTGGTCAAAAACGGATGCATAGTTGAATATTATTCTACTCTGTACTTCTAACATTAGCACTACTTATTTTCTCAGATTTCTAACACGACAAGGTCTCGAAATAATTTATTTTTTTCGCAATAAATATTTCACTCTCTCCGCTGGCTTGCCCGCCTATTGGTTTGCGCTATTTCTCCTCACTTTGTTTGGAGGGCGCACTCTGTAGACCGAAACTGCACAATGTGGCAGCGCCTATTAGCACACAGGCCAAGATGAACACCAAATGCAGACCATCGCTAAACGATAGAGTCAGCTTGCCGTGCATGAGTGCCCACAGAATCTCGGGGTCGACGGTGGCGGTCAAGGCGTTCATTTTGGCTGAAGTATGGTGCAGAAATTGAAAGATGGTATTGTGATGGCTGTTGTTGAGTAGACCAAAGACAATGGCCATATTGATGGCAGCCCCAGCATTCTGGAAGAATCCGTAGCAGGCAGTTACTTGTACTACCTCTGCCTCTTTAACCGCCGCTTGAGCGGTGGCAAGCAACGGTTGACTGCAAAACCCACAGCCAAGGCCAATCAGAAAGAGGTACCCAATGGGCTCGATAACCGACGAGGAAGGCGTTAACCGGGTGGATAACGCAACGCCCACTATGGCCACAGCGCACCCAGCCCAGACCGTGGATCGGTACCAGCCTGTCTTGGATGCGCACATGCTACCCAACATTGACGCTAAAGTCATGCCTAGCAAAATCGGAATTAATTTGATACCCGCTTGCGCGGCCGAATCGTTGTAAACGATGATATAATAAAAGGGCATCCCGTATATATACGTAAAGATAACCATGCCGAGGAATAAGACTGTGAGTAACGAAACTGCAGCGTTGCGGTGCACAAAGAGCCGAAGCGGCACCAGTGGCTGAGTGGCAAACACAGCTTCGATGCCTGCAAAGGCCAGCAACAGCAACACACCAGCTCCCAGCAAGATCAAAGTGATGGCATGGCGCCAGGGGTAGTCGACACCGCCCGTTAAAATGGCAAACAGTGAGCAGATCATACCAGCCACCAGTGAAGCCAGACCCGACACGTCCACCTTGCAAAGTTTTCGGAACACATTGGTGTCATCAGTGACCGAGGGCAAACGAAGGTGGCACGCCAAGGCAACTAACGCCAGTCCGTTGAATGGCAAGGGGAGGTAAAATACCCATCGCCATGAAGCAATATCTGTCAGCAAGCCGCCAATGGACGGCCCAAGCACGCTGACCAGTACAAACATAATCCCGTGCGCACTCTGGTACATGGCTCGTTGATGCTGCGTCGCAAAAAGCTCAGGAACGATGGCCGCTGACAGTGCAGTAATTCCAGCCACGCCAACCCCAGCGAGCGCTCGCGCTACGATTAGCCAGACAATATTCTGTGCGGCACCGCTGAGCGCACTGCCGATCATGAATATAATCAGGCTTGCCAGAAGCATGGGCACTTTGCCAGCGGCTGGAGCAATTTGCAGAAGCAAGGGTTGGAACACGGTCGAAGTCAGCAAATAAGTGGCTGGGACCCAACCAATCCGTGTCAATGCACCGAATTCAATACCAATGCGTGGTAGGGCAGCCAACGTGATGGTGGTATCTAAAATTCCCAGCAATGAGATGGTCATCAAACCAACCAACGTGCACGCCAGCGCCCACGAAGATGGAGTTGGAGCTATGGCAGTGGAATCATGGCTGCCACTGCTACTAGGTGATGTGGGCACAGACGCAGACTGCGGGGCGTCGGCAAACTTGTGCCTGGTCTTGGCGTGATCACTGCTATCGGGCGACGCCGATAGTTTATGAGCAAACGATATGCCTTCCGCATAAGATGGGTCGTACGCGGTGGACGGCAACGTCGAGCCCCGACTCTCGTAGCTAAGAATTTGCAGGAGCGGAGGGTCGCCGTATGAGCTCACCGTGGGAGGCCGTTGCGATCTCATGGTACCACTCTATCAGCAAGGAAGTGGCAGTAACTATGGCTGGTAGTGGCGACTGACACCCACAGAGGACTATGGGTTGAACAAAAATAAAAACGTATTGCACTAGGCTTTGGCACGCAACAACTTGCGGCACGTACCATACGTACTCGAATCGCAAACCGTAAATAGAAGAGCAGAGGAAAAAGGTTCGATATAGCTCATTAATGTTGAGCAAAAAAACGTTGAAAGTTGGCAGTATTTAACAACATTGGCATAGGTTGCAACGCCTTAAGTGTGCCTCTTATAATACATTGTTTTTTAGAAAGGGATGGCACACGTTGCTCTCCCTTTCCAAGATGGTGAGCAGCGCCGACCGCTCCAGTCTATTTCTACGCCATGGCGCTAACCGACACCAGAGGGGAATGGGACTAATTCAATACCAGGAGGCAACAGTCCCTGACACCAGACAAAGCACACGCGCACAGAGCGACACGATCCTGGTTTGGCATGAATGGGAGGCCAGGGTGTTGCGTCATCGCGAGAATGTTATGGATAGCAGCAATTGTTGTTCAATATGAACAAGCATCTGTGACAAGGATGAAGATAGGCCGCCCTCTGGCACGCTTTCTCTCCTCTGGCAATTTGCGGTAAAGGGGGAAGGTGAACAGTTCAAAGGGGACGGGATCAGTGATGGTGCTTTGGGTCAGGAGGCGTTGGAATGTTGCGACTCGCGGACCGACGGTAGGCTTCCACTCAGCCCACCTGCTTTGAGGTGTCAGCACCCTCAAAGTGAAGGAGGGAAAGATGGTGAAAATACAAAAAGGCTTGACTAGGTTCTTTTTGTTCTTGCGAGATAGTTGCCAGTATGCTTTTGCTGGGCATCTTTAACCACTAAGCCAACGGAGTTAACCTCAACTAAATGAGAACCTGCCCGTGGCTCGACGTTTGCGCTCGGGCAATAAGCGCGGTCATGTGACACCACCGCAAGCCAGGGCTGGCACCGACACTGCGGGCAGGTTACAAAGGTGCCCTGGCCCATGGCTGAGGTTCTCGCATGAATGCATTGTTCCATGCGTGCCTGCTTTAGCTTACACATGTCCTTGTAAACCGCAACCCAACTTTGAGCATGAAACGGAATCGTGGCTCTCATCACCAGCGTGGGGGCTCGTCGAAATGGGCACGGGGGCGTTCGTATGGTAGTCGATCGGATTCGAGAGCAATGCCTGCACCACTCAACCATGGTCCACTGGAACAGCAACTATGGGATCTGGATGGCCAGAGCTACGGCCAGTACAAGTCGCTGCTCGGGCGGCATCCGTTTCCCACCTACGACCTCTACGTCGATTACGTGCAAAGTGACCCCTACGCTCCGCCCTCGCATATCCGTTTGCGGGTCAATCAAGCAGTGGCAAAGTTTCCCTCACTGCTTTATAGCTCCACCATACGCCATACGGCTCTGTGTGACTATATTACTCGTCGAGTGTTTCAGTTTTTAAGTGGTCGTGGCATGGGTGCGCATGGCAATAATGGTGGAGGGCGCGATTTTTGGGCCGTCAAGGGAGCCAAGCTTACCATTGATCCACCTGGACAACAGGTTTTGGAACGTACATCGGTGGATATCACCGACGACTACGTGGAAGCGCGCATGTCAGTGCGCCTTCCTGCGCGCGGTAGGAGCATCGTGGCCAATGAGGCGCATAGGGCCTTGATCAAGGTTCTGCCTGCCTTGGTAACCGACACTCTGTTATACAAAGCGTACCAACCTGAGCAAGTGCTGGAATTTGTCAACTGTTTGGAGGATCAGGCAGCTCTGCGAGCGATGCTTCACCAGCAAGGGTTAATTGGTTTTGTCCGCAATGGCGCTATTTTACCGCGCAAATCTGGGGTCTCCGACCACCCATTAGCTACCAAAGGTGGTAAGTAAGCAGAATTAAGCAGCTGCGGGCTGATGAACTGAATAATCTAGTGCATGGCAACCCGTCAATGCCACCAAGTATTGGTACAATTGGTGGTGAGATGAACAAGATTTTGGAGTAACATTGGGCAGGGCCTACTGTGCTGGTCTTGATACATCAGTGGTGAAATTCCAGTCCCCACCATCGCTGGAAGCATCGTTCACCTTGCCACACACCGGAACCGTCACGGGCATGGGCGTTAAAAAAGGGGTCACCCTGATTGCTGGCGGTGGGTTTCATGTAAGTGCCCATAGTCTAGATAACGAACGGGCCAGGCTAACTTTTCTATTCTCTTTAAAGGGTTGTACTCGTTTTGTTTGAGTAGGATATTCAGGGTAAACGTGCACATACTTATAGACTTTCTTCCTTCCTCCGCGCATTTATTATATCCTCATTGGACGTGTTGGTATGTACGATCGATGACAGGGCAAATCGACGCTTCTCGAGGCATTAGAAATGGGCATTTACAATCACATTCCAGGTATGCGGTGAAACACGTTAGTCGATAGAGCAAAGGAAAATTGCCAACCAATGCGACCGTGCATACCAAATGAAAGAAATTCATGTTGGCCACGGGCTACTAATGCTTGTTTATGGCATTTGGACACCTGCCCTCTTTTACCCTCTATGTGGTTTGACTGGTTTTCTGTGTAGGCGACGGTCGGGAATTCGTGTGCACGTTGACTGATATGGTCAAGATCAAGGCAGAGGATGGGTAAGTTTTACAAAAAAAGCACGACAACTAGCACTGCTGCCTTTGAATTTTACCATTGTCATTAAATGCTTATTTATAGCATGCTTACTTCCTTGCCATGTTTTTAGTGTATGGTACTTTAATCATGCTGGGTATTGCTAGGCGACCGGTGATCCATACGGACATTACCCCATTCATCAACAACTTGCCCTTTGGCAAGCAAATCACTGAGTTTTCCACCGACGATGCTAGCGGATCAACGTCCATGGCGGCTAGTATCCAAGAGGCCTTGGAGGTACGGTTGCATGTCTCATTTGCCACGCATAACTTCATTAAGCATGACATGCGCTTGGCCTAGGTATTATGAAAAAACAGCGATTTCTGGTGCGATGTTAGCATAGTACTAACTGATAATTAGCATATGGGAACTGGATGAGAATTGTATTGTCTAGATGGGCTGCACTGGCTTTCTCTTTGACGAGGACACCTGCGCAACCAATTTCTTAATTCGGGACCAGCGCATGCAAACACTGGTTCCCAAAAGCAAAGAACCCATTACGCCGCTTATTGCTAAAGTAGGGACGCTATCCCGGCAAATGGGTGTATCGACGATTCTTGTTGCTGGTGGCTGTGGTGATTACCTGGATGTGGCAGACACGGTAATCTGTATGGAAAATTACCGACCACACGACGCCACAGCTGACGCCACTCGAATCGTCCAACAATACCCAACTGGATCCCAAAAGGAAGTAGGTAGGTTTTTCGGTGCTGCTTAGCATATCGGTTCATCGATTCACTGTTACAAGACTGTCACGACGGCTTTTGTTTCTTGGTTCGAGTAAAGCTGCAGCAAGTACGCAGGTTTTATAGCCAGCTCAGGTTACCACTGCTACCCAATGATGGATGCGCTTTATTGTTTTAGCCGGCGCCTATGGTTCGATTCCACGACGCCATGTGAGCGTTCCCAAGTGGATAGCTGCACACAAGCCACCGGCTGCCAAAAGTCTCCACCAGATCACCTTGCCGCTACACACCAACCCCCATGCGTTTCCAGACCAAGCCTCTGTTTATGGTGGCAAGGGTCAACGGTGCAGCCGAGGTCGGAGAGAAGGCAACCACAGTGATGGTGGTAATACAGACGACCCGTCGCTGCAGCTGGCCTCCCGTGATGATCCACTTCCCAGTATATCACTAGCCCATCTGGATCAACTGTGCGAGGTATCGCAAACACGCGCCCTTGCAACTATCTTGGTAACGCTCGCTCGGCTTGGTGAGGCGTCCAGCGGAGTTAATAATAGTCAACTAGCAGCGCTGATTCCCTCGCTTCCTCACAATGGGCACGGGAAATCGCCCACGATGCGACAGTGGTTGGACTTGCTGGACCAGGCAATGGACCAACAAGGTTTGGCAGCAATTATCTCGCTTCGAGAAGGCAGGTGGGATCCGACCACCAGTAAGGATAACGACGCTCTGACGGCACAGATTCCCAATGCTCTGAGCCGACCCCGTCGGTACGAAATTGGGGCCATGCTCAATCGCCTTCGTGGTCTGGTTGTGACCAATTGACGAAATGAGGGCTACAGCATCAAATTATGGAACGTTGGGTAATTGCTTACTAAGCTAGTGCCTCGGCTGAGGGCCAAGACTTTATGGGAACCAGTTCCTTGTAAAACAACTGTCCGACCCAATTAACCTGCTGCTTCTTCGTTTTAGTGCAGCAATAAACCCAAGAATTGCACATAAACTGTGGCATGACGCCATTACCAAGGAGCTTCAGAGCCAAACGCATTGGTCGGTACCGGGATACTCGGGTAAATTCAAGCCATACTTTTGGGCAAATGACCTACAAGCACCCCAATAATCAAGCCAAGGTAACCTAGCTCAACCATCGCCTTTGGTCAGTATATGGTGTTTTAGAAGCACCAACTGGCATGGTCGGCAGGAGCGAAAAACCGGTGTTTAGAAAAGGTTCGTCACAAGTCTATCAAAGGGTTGTTTGGCTACTTACGGAGTCACAAAGCGCCCACCCAAATAATGGTATTTGCCGGCAAAGAACTTAGCGCACAGTTTGGGTGCGGTCAAGGATACGAGCATCTCGGGGTTAAGACCAACTTTGTGGATATCGCCTAGAATTACCACCCAATTCCAGTGACGCCATAAAACCAGACCCTGTATTAGCCAATCGCCAGTCCACCCCTTAATGATTGCTGTAGGTAGTAAGAGTATTAATTGGTGGCTACCTTGCTCCACGTCCCAACCCGAGGGAATGTCCACTGCCATCGTGGGTCCAAACAACAGCAGTCCAACCAAAATCCATCCATGCTTAATATCCTGTATGTGAGCGTAGTGCAAAATATAAATAGCACCACAAAGCAAGAATGTTTTGTTTCCCACCAACGTAATTGTAATACCGTAGCCAGGCCATAGCATGCATGCGCTTAAACTTACCCGACACGACTGATGCAGGTGTGGCTTTTAACAACTACGTAAAAGAAATAAAAACGTTAAACCCATGCATTGCACCAAGGAGTAGTGGGGGTTAACGATAGTATACCATGTCAGCTTGGCGCATAGGTAAATGTTAAATCCGTTATTTGCCAGTACCGGGTCAAACTGATCTCTGTTCAACGTTAATAGGATCCTTTACCTGCATCACCTCTTTGTAGGGAGCTCGAACCTCGCCCTTGAAGCTGAACCCTAATACCACCACCATTCCCACCCAACCAGCGCTTTTGAGGTTTTATATTAGTTGTAGTGCAATTATCCAATACTTGCCACTCGTTTTAGTCATTAAAGTGAGCGTGATCGAGGCCAACACTATGCTATGCTTACCGAACAGCGCATCGACGATTATATCAAAGGCCGATGCGCGTACTTGGTCCAGGTCTGCAAAGGGAATGGCCAGGTTACGGCATTGCTTCGCCAGGTTCTACCACGGCAGCGAAAACAGGATACAAAGACGGGATATAGCCACAAGGATGATAAGTACCAGGCATGGGAACTATGCTCAGGCTGCACAACTGACAGTGTTGTAAACCAGCAAATGTGCACTTACTTGGTATAGCTCCTTTTGGGGCTGTTTGGGGTAGTAAACAGTGAGTTCGTATCCGAAATGAAATAGGTGACGTGCTGCCACCAGCCCTGAAACCGTCCCGCGTTGGATGCGTAACATCGATGCCGGAATTTCAGACCGGATGAAAATTGCTCTACGTGGACATCTTATTATGCCACCGTCCGCCATTTGTGCATGCGATTGGATGACAAGGCGGATGTAGCAATGTGCACTGTTGCTGCTTTGCCAAGGTGTCTAACTCAACACTTACCATCCCCACCGTTATTACCCGGGCCACAGCATACGAGCACACGTTGTTTGGTGTCTTTGGGGTATTGCTTAGTGATAGCCTGTGCCACGCTGAAACCAGCTAGTAATGGATTTTGGTTACATTCCCTATCAGGCATAGTGCAGTTTTTCTTATACTTAGTTAGTTTCGCGTTTGTGATGCGTGCCTGGTTAAAATAAGCACAAGAGATAACCAGGATGGGCTATTATTATATGATAAAATATTGGCCTGTACGAACCAGTGGTTCACCTATTTCCCACGTATGCTGCTGTAATGATAGATATGGTATGCAAGTACTTGCCTAATTCCATGAGCTGTTCCACGGCAAACCCACCAGAGCAAGACATGAGCTCCTGGTCGATTTCCTGGGCAATACGTTGGGTCAACAGCTAATGAAATACACATTTTGCCCCCCCCAAAAAAAATGACCGGTTTATTTCCGTTGTGACCAATAGTGTTAACCAAAACATCCACCACCTGCTTGCCTGTGGTTAGCATACGATAGTTAACCGATACACCCTCACACTTACACACACGCCAAACCAATTGGCAGGCGACCCACAAAGTGAATGCACTGTGGCCACGCACCGCGAATGCGCTTACCTTGGGGATCATGGCAACGACACCAACAATGAATGCAGTCAAGGCACGCAAGGGTGGTTGAATTCAATATAGCTGCTAAACCCATAAACATTCGCGACTTTGTGGAGACAATGCGAAAAAAAAAAGTACAGAACGGGTTAGTTGGCTTCGCCTGATAATGCGATATGCTGGCAGGGTTTCACCTGAGCGTTTCAAGCGGCAGTCTTCTCAAGCACCATTGGTTTTTTGTTCTCATTGCTGCTGTAGCAGTGCACACTGGTCTCACTTTGCTGCGGTCAGTGCGAGATGTGACTGGTTGGCGCTGGCGCCTTCTGGGCTACAAGTGCGCCTCCCGTGACGCACAAGGCTCCCACATTCCTGCGCACACAGAGTGCTCCGCAAGGGCATGATAGAGACAAGGGAGCTATCGACTACCAGTAAACAAGGTCTAAACCATAATCAGGTGTGCCCAGATGTCACTATTTTTGGTGATGCTGGGAAATTTGAAGAGGGGTCAAAGAGACCTCATAAGTATAGGTGCGGAGCGACTAATGTGTGCAACCTTGTGGGAGAGGAAGGAAGGAAGACGGTTTATTTACCGTGGCGATGATAGTGCCACCCTCGTAGAAATAAAGCTCAATAAGGGAGTGCGTCCTCCACCCAGAACACCGTCAGTGCGGGTGTGCTAGCGCCGAGGGTCAGTGGTATGCAGTAGAGGGATATGGGAGAGATAAAGTCGAAATAAACACACGTGGTTAGTGCCCGCCTAGGACCCGGTCCTGACGGCCTCCACGACCATGGCAACGGCGCATAACGATAAGAGTCTAGCGGCAAAGTCAGAGAGCGGCCGAAGAGACGGCGCCCTCGCCAGACTACCAGGGTGAGCGAGCTGGAACGTCCGGGACAGGCTAGCACAGCCGCGGTCATCCGACGGCAGCCGCGTTGTGGGAGGGGAGAGAAAGAGCAGTACCATACTCTTTTAGGGTTCGCCCCATACCAATGACCTATTCAAGCAAATGTACCCGAGGAAAAATTCATCCCAAACGCCGAACGCATTGCAGGGCCACCACGAAGCACACACATTCCCTTGTTTTGCTTTCCAGAAGCCGTCAGATGGCCCCTGAATGGCTCTAATTAGATGTGAAGAAGGGCCGTGCATTGAGTTAACGTTTGATTACCGGTTTTCGGGCGAGTCGGCCGCTTGATCCCTCACCTCAAAATAAGACCGAGATAGTGATGGGCAGCCGGTTCGTAATCATCGGCTGATGCGGGTCGAGGGTTCTTGATAAGATGTCTGTGGAGGGGTCATTGACATTGGCAATCATACGCCGAGGCATTGCACACGCCGTGGGCCATGTACGACCTGGGTTTAAGTAAACTCTTGGGTGCCTGCTACAGGTGAATGGTGGGTTTGTTATGCATCAGTCCACCCGCCCACCCCCATTTTTTTTGAAATTGGCACGGCGTTGGGCTTTGCTGGTTCAGCGCAACTATTCTCCAAGCATTACCCCACCCACCACTCTGGTTCTCCACACCATGCCTTTCTATCGATGCGGCAAAAAACAACGCCAGCGGCAGATGTTTGATAGTGCACTGGTTTGCAGAGCCAGCTGACCCTGCATAAACGGGTAATGTGCAAACCCGCAACCCCTTGGCGAACAAAGTTCAGGTAGCCCCGCAATTTGGCGTGGTCAAAAGACCATACAACGGTGTATGCCAAAGGGTAGAAGAGGGCAAGCGGAAGGTTCTGTTTCCGGTAACTCGTTTCGTATGTCAGAATGTGTTAAAAAAGCTACCTGTCGTATTCAAAGTATCTGAGCACCAGCACCTTTGATGGCTCGGTGGCTCTAGGGCAGGGTTTGTGTATGCTAATATAAGGCAATGAAGCAATTCGGTCAATGGGTGGTCACTCCCCACCCCCAAGTTCTGTAAACCATCGTACTAATGCAATTTTGTCTAGGCA
>JANBQA010000654.1:0-11500 GCA_027576955.1 Dimargaris xerosporica
CTTACATCGCAAAAATTTGTTCGCGTGGCGATGGGTATTGAGCCCAAATGGCTCACCGAAGTGGCCCCGCATGTCTATAAACCGTCAGATTTGGTCGACGAGTCTAAAAAGAAGATGCCCAAGGGCGCAGGTCGACCAGCTGCCCCATCATCCGCGGGTAGCCTTGGCTTGACGGGCGCCTCAGCCGAGTAGGCCAGGCAAACAGGCGTTGCTCTTTTCGCCTCCTTGTACTTTAATATTATAAATTGTGGCTCGCAGTGCGCTAGTCGTCGGTTGCTGACAAAAAATGGGAATGGAAAATCGCTTGATTTGGCCGCACTTCTTTGTCAGGCTTAACAGATGCATGATAGCGACTTAGAAGCTGTCGGTTGCAGCGATGGCCGCTCTGAGCTGAGCGGGATGGTTCGGTCGTCAAAGGAACTGGGACGGCCTTTTTTATTCATCAGCTTTGTTTCATATACCTGGCGCACCCTGGCACATCACCATGGCTGCGGCTTCTTTAGTCGGGTGCCCAATAACTGTTGGGAAAAAATCGGATGATTACAACCATGTTAGGATGCTTCTGATGTAGAAAGCTGCGGCCGACGCATGCCAACCGCACACACCACAAAAGTTCAAGTTGACGTCAGGCACGCCCTGCAGCTCGGAAGTTGAGCAAAGACTGGTGTTATTCCGACCGTGACACACACAAGCCGAAGTTCAGCCAATAGAAAGGTAAACAAGCATCCCAGATCAGAATCCCCCGTTTCTTGGACCAGTGGCGTCCTCTCTCTTATATATCTTGGAAGATAGAGGCATCACTAGTTGGTGCAGTCACAATACGCCAGACCGATGGCATCCAACGCCTCGCTTCACCTTATCCTTACCCAGGGGTGATGAAAGTAAGGTGGGTAGCTAGCGCCCCGCGCATCGCTACACCAGCACCCTCCTCCTCCTATTCACGCTATTGTTAAGGAGTGAGGAACAGAGCATAGCTAGCACCCCGCGCATCACTACACTGACAGGTCTTCTCCCACTATGTTACAAGCACCCTCCATATGGATAAAAAACCAACCGAAACCAATCGTATGGCGTTTTTATTGACAGCTGATTGGTGGTCTTTGTAAGCAAAGTGAACTGGTTGCCCAATAGCTCACACGCAAACCTACCCTGGCACGCGGGCTCTATAAACCATCCGAAGAAAATTTCTCATCCCTGTTCTGGATGATCTCTGACCCTCTAGTATATATAAACAAAAATATGGCCGTCACGCTATGCCACGCTGTTGTCCTCAGGTTTGTAGGCATTTTTTTCACTATCGGTCTCATTCTCCTAACTGATTTTTCCCTGCACTGCCAACTTATCGTTTGACCAATTGTCCACGGCGTGTGACTGCTTGGTAGTCACGATTAAGCTGACATTAGAAAAAAACATACTTGTCCAAGTCGCTGTCTTCTGCCTCGGGCGTTAGGAAGCACATTATCCAACTACTCTAACCTTTGCTGCGTGCGTGACTGTCAGCACACGGCTTTTTTTTTCGTACTCCCGATGAACGCCGACGAATTTCGCAAGCATGGGCATGCGGCCATCGATGCCATTGCTGAATACATGGAGAACGTCAACGACCTGCCAGGTAAGTTTGCAGTAAGTGTTTGGTCACATGTACTGGCTCACCTCGACCACCTGCCTTGCTGTGCATAGACAAACCTGCGCCATCAGCTCATCACCGAGATGAAATACTGAAGTATTTGATGACCGATGGCCCTTATGTTAATGCTCTGGCCGTTCTAGTGGTGCCTAGAGTGACCCCCAATTTCCTGCAGGGACAAATACCTGCTGACCCACCCAAACACCCTGAAAGCTTTGACCAGGTCATCAAGGATTTTAACGACATTATCCTTCCGGGTACAACCCACTGGCAGTCGGGTAAGTTTATGGCGTACTACCCGACTGGTTTCTCGTATGCGTCCTTGATTGGGGAAATGTACGCGTACATGCTGGCCGGAAATGGATTTTTGGTAAGCACAGAACCTGGAACATGGATGAAAAGTTGTCCGGCCAATATCAAAGACAAGGTTTGCAAAAAGAAAAAAAAACGCTGCCCGTTAATATAGTACGAAGAAGTCGTTGATGCTATCCTAACAGTGCCCCTACTAATGCCATTCCAACTGTCACTAACGGTGCGTTCCGCCATGGTTTACCCAATACCTGTGTTTCTTTTTTGTTGCGCTACCTCGTCATTAGTGGATTTGCAATCCGGCGGCCACTGAGCTGGAAACGATTACCGTGGACTGGCTAGTTAAGCTGCTAGGGTTGGATGAACGATTTCTGTCCAGCGGTCAAGGCGGCGGCGTAATTCAGGTAAGTTGGACTGCCATAGTCAGTGTAGTCTTCAATATCAAAACAGAAAAGAAACAAAGGGACCAAGACATGTGGTTAAGGTACCTCTATGTATTCTAATAGACCTTATGCCAATGGCATGATTGTCATGACTCAACGGTAGACGACGGCCAGTGATTCGACATTTGTGTCCATGGTGGCAGCTCGCCACCGCATTGCTACATACTACCAAGAGCACGCCGGGCTGACCTTGCACGCGATTGCTCCTAAACTAGTCACCTACGTGTCGGATCAGGTAAAGCACACCTCGATGCATCTGGTTATTTTGAACCCTCCTCCTTTTTTCTATTGCATTAGGGCACTGATAATGCTTACGCTATTCAACTCATACTGGCCCCTGGTATGCTACACTGACACTGATATGCCTATAGTCGCACTCCTCGATTGAGAAAGCGGCCAAGGTGCTAGGACTGCAGACCAAGGTATTGCCAACCGACAGTGACTATGTGCTTCGCGGCGAGACAGTGGCCAAGGCACTCGAGGCGGACCGTCATGCTGGCCTTTTGCCTTTTTTTATTTGCGCAACAATTGGAACTACTTCGGTTGCCTCGGTCGACGACGTCCAGGGCATTGTGGAGGCTTGTAAGTGCAGAGCAAAAAGTATTGGAGGAGTACTAATAGCGCCACCAACATCAGTGGTATTCTTACCTTTCTGCGCCTGTACAAAAATAGCAATATTCATGATCACTGTGTACTATGGCCTGTGTATGTCATGAAATAGGCCGTAGCGATGAAAACATTTGGATCCATGTCGATGCAGCTTACGCTGGCAGCGCCATGGTTTGCCCCGAGTTTCGCCATCATATGCAAGGCTGTGCCAATGTGGACTCGTTCACGTTCAATCCACACAAATGGCTACCAGTCCTTTTTGACTGCTCTTGTCTGTTTGTCAAAAATGCGCTGGCACTGACCAACGCGCTGACGGTGAAACCATATTTCTTGCGGACCGCGGCACATGATCAGGGCTTAGTGCGGGACTACAGCGATTATCAGCTACAATTGGGACGCCGGTTTCGTTCACTTAAGCTGTGGTTTACTCTTCGCAATTATGGTCAATCTGGGCTGCAAAGGCATATCCGAGACAGTGTGGATATGGCGCAGCTGTTTATTCGTCTGCTCAGCAATGACCCACGCCTAGAACTTGTTGCTAAAACCCATTTTGCCCTGGTGTGTTTCCGATTGAAACCTGCATTGTGCTATCCAAGCACTTTTCAGTCTCAGCTTACTCGAAGCCACGATGTGAGCAAGGATACCACCGTCGCAGATGACACTGACGCTGTTCTACAAGCCACCAACGCCAAAACCCTTGAGCTATTCAGCCTGATCGAGCAATCGGACATTTTCCTCACCAAGGCTAACCCGCATGGCAAGGTGTGCATTCGGGTCAGCATCGGCAGCTTCAAGAGTTCTCCCGAGACTGTCGAGTATGCGTGGTCAGTGATTCGTGGCTGTGTTGACCAAGTGGTGCCACTGGATGAAAGCATCGTGATGTGACAGCACTGCGGGCATAAGCAGTGGTTGGTGCGGTTTACACTTTTACGATCTTTATGGTATGTTGTCTAGTCAAGCTCTGGGAGGTCAGCAGCAGGCTCAAGTGCTAGTTTTTAAATTTTGAAAGGAGGAAATGTGCCATAAATTCGAACCTGGATAGTGTTTTCCTATTTGACGCTTGGATGCAGGGGTATAATAAATATCACTGCTGCGTAGACAACGAAGCCATGCGTCGAATAAGTAAAAAGACATGAAACAGGTGCCAGTGATAGATGCCAGCACGATTATTGGCCCATTTTATTTTAGCAGAGTCAAGAGGGAATTGATGGTTGAAATAAGCACCACGCGCCACGCCTGGTTGGACCATACCAATCTCAAATCCCGGATACCAGGATCGCTTCTATGACGAGGACCAACCAACCCATTTGCGTATGTGCTGGGCAGCCCATGGCCGCTACATTAATGCATCAAGCCTAGCACTGGTAAAAGGCGCCGTCGATCTTCCAGGTGCGGCGGTCGGATTGGGTCAATCCCCAGTTGGGCTCCACACCAATGGAGTGTTCATCGTGCTTCCAGGGCTCGTCGGTGCAGGAGAACCAATAGTACTTAATATTGCGCTTGTGGGCTTCGCAGGCAAATTGGTTGAGGTAGGTCTTCATATTTTCGAGCGAGGGTTCAGCTGGGCCGTAGTTTTCGCCAGCGGTAGGCCAGCCAGTTTCGCCGACGACAACGGTCTTGCCCCTGGCCAGACCAGACACAGAGTCATAGTGCTCAAAGAAGACGGACTTGGCCTCTTCGATGGTCTTGTTCTCCCAGAAAGGGAAGGCGTTCATGGTCACGTAGTCGACGGCGTCGACCAAGCCCGGGGTCTGCTTGTCATAGGTTTCCGCAGCGGTCACGGGCGTATCGAGGTCGTGCTTGCGCAGAATGTCGCGGGCCTGCTTGATGTAGCCCGTGAGAGTGGCTTCGTCTACGTCCTTGCGGTACAGGGCTTCGCTGCCGACAATCAACCCACTGACTGACGACTTGATCACGTCGCCATAGGTTTGGGCGAGGGCTTCGAGCTTGGCCATTTCTTTGGCGACAGGCGCGGGATCTTTGCCGACCCACATGCCCAACGCAACCTTGAAGTCGGTGCCCTTGATTGCCTGGAGCAGCATTTCACCTTCGTTGCAGTTGGTCAACGAGTAGATACGATACGCCTTGGTCACCACGCTGAAGTATTCCAGGTCGGCCTTGACGTCCTCCACGGTACCGCATTCGCCCGAGGCCCGCTTGCTATTGTAGTTGAGGCCCTGGAGGGTGCGGCCTTCGCCATTGAGCGCCGCCGAAGTATTAGAATCTCTGCGGCGGCATTTGGTGGCGTCCGTCAGACCAGCAGCACCAACCAGTAGAGCGCCGAGCACGGAAACGATAACAGAGGCCTTCATGATGGATGTGAAAAAATAACGTGTCTATCGGCCTGAGGTCCAAGTATAGCGAGTGTTCGTTGTGGCAGAGACCAGCTTCGCAACAGTAGGTACGGATAATGCACTTGAAATTACCACACACAGTGGGAATCGATAAACCAATACAGGATGGGATGCTTGAGTTATAAAAAATGGACTTGGCAGGAGGGAGCCATGGTATGTGGTTTATATAGGGCGCAGGGGGCGCTTGGCTCCAAGCACAAAAAAACCCACCACCAGTTACGAATTTAGGGAGACACTGGTGGTTCCCAAAACGCGCGAGTACCACTACAGCCTACAGCGAGCGCCCGTTTAGTGCACCGAGTTCACCCAAGCCAGCGCACAATGGGCGGCCGCCGGGAGCGCCGTGGTCCACCAAAAATAGGCCGATAGTACATACACTGTCCCTGGGCCTATAATTAGGCCGGGTGGCCAGTCTCGCCAATCACGCGGCGCCTTGGCTTTTTCCGACCCATGCAACTGTGTCTCCTTTTCCCCTGACTCTGCTCCAATCACTGTGGTCGCCTGTTTACTAGCCATTGCGGTTGGCTTGATGAGATTCAGTCGAGCCTTTGCTTGGCCCATTGTATTTACGAAAAGTATAGCGGAGGGAGACCTACACTACGTGCTAGAACAGCCCTTCCTCACTAGTTCACTTTTCCCATTCCCGCTTTCCTCCCGCTATTTTTTACCAACCGTCCGTATCTCATGACGGCTGGCAGTGGTAAAGGCCATGAATCGGATAAGCTAGGTTCACCGCCAGAAGAAAGCAAAAAAGTAGCAGCTATTAATCGAGGCCGTCAATAAAACCCACAAAGAGGCGGGCCCTGCTCTGATTGAGCTTGGGCTCTATGGCTTGAGCACTGGAGATGAACAAGAGAAAAAAAGCAAAGAGTGGAATAAGGAACGATGGCTTGCTTGTTCAACACCGCATTGCCTTGGTGCGACCTCGTGACCGGCACAAAAGTCCTCGGCCGGCCTTGTTTCGTTGGGCCCTTGATGTATGCAGTGAGACTGGGGCTAGCGGCTAGAGTCGAAACTGTTTTTGCATCAGAACACTATGCGGCTCAAGTGATGTGATTGTTTATGTGGATGCGACAGTGTTTGATGGATCCATTGGCGGCAGTGGACCCGGTATGTTTAAACACAACAGAAGCTAAACATAAAATCTTGTCCACTTTTCCCCTTTTTTCTATCCTTCTCGCTTGCTCACTATTCCACGCCAACCTATTCTTCCGTCTCGATTTTTTTTCTGTTCCGAGTGCGGCAGGCCTCGTCTCCTGGCGATGGCGTTTTAATTAGCCAAGCGCATGGGGCTCAGACTGGGGTCAGAGCCAGGGTACCCTTAAGCGCATGCGCCGAGTTTGACAAGCTACTCGCTCACTTTTGCTTGCAACAGCCTGATTTTTAGCGCCTAGGCATGCCACTGACGCAATGGCAAAGGTTCCACCACTAAAGCTAACCTAAACACGCTCACAGGTGCCCAGCGCTAGCTCATCACTATTGCGCTCTTCGTAACAAGGAAACCGGTGGCTTCACGACAGCCCAGCTCAGAACAGCTCAAACACACACCATCTGATTGCCTTGATTCCGATTCACCCACCCCACTTTGCCGCCATTGACCCGTCTCAAACTACCAAAGGCCATAAAAGGAATGATGAGAGACTTGGCACACCTGAGCGAATATCCCGCTGCAGGCAAATCACTGGGCGCACAGTTCTCGCTGGAGCGCTCCTAAAGCTAGGCTCAATGCGGACGCCAGCTGGCGGGGCTTCCAAAAAATACAACGTTGCTTGAGTCGACAAGGCTGACCAAGAAGCCAAGCGGCCAAGTGAACATCCATATCTATATACGCTCATTTATGATAGAGCTGGGCCATGGGCCAACAAACAAATAAAGAAGCAGGAGCCACTGCTGCCCCTACCGGGCGCAGCCTCTACCACGTTTTACTCTATGCCGTTTGCTTCATCCCTGGGCCATTCACGGATGGCTCTTAGCCGTGTTGTCCAGCATTGTCTGCAGGTACTGAAGCCCAGTGGCCAGCTCAATGTGATCCGTGAGGTCGCGGCGCGGCGCTGCAGAGAGCGAGTGGTTTTCAGCATCAACCTGGTGGTCAATCACGTTGGAGTAGTACGCCCCGGGGCTAAACCCGACGCGTAGCGAATACTCGGGTTCCAGACCTTCTGCGTCGCGCTTGCGCTCGTACACCTCAAACGTAATTTGGGTAAGAAAATCCAATTCTTCCACTTGGTGCACAGTAAACTTGGTGGGTAGCCCGCTAAGAAATACGCAATTAAGTAGTGTATGCACGTGTGATTCCTTGGTAAAGTAAAAGCGGCAACCAGGGTTGTCCTGGTTTTTGATCTGGTGCAGGTCGGCCAAGATGCGCTTGAGCAGTGGCACCGATGTCAGGACGCCAATCTCCAGGCGTTCTTGCTTGTTGATACCGTATTCCCTTGGGGTAACAAAGTCAAACAGTAGTTTGGCCTTGTGGTAAAGCTCATGAATCAGTTCAGGGGTGGTGGTCACGGCGCCCGCGCGCTCAATGGTCGTGCGGTTGTAGGGAAAAGGCGACAAGCGGTGCCGCCCTGATATAGACCGACGTCGACTGGTAGGGGCCGAGGACAGTGCCGACGCCACCATCGATGACGAAGGAGACTTGTCAATGGCTGCAGCAAGGTCCGTGCCATCAGCCAGCAGCGGGGTATGTGGTGAAGGAACCGATCGGAGAAGCGTCGACGCACTCAGGGAAGTATCGCTGCCAATTGAGGTGGCTAGCGGGAGTGGCACTGGTTTGGTGCGATGGGGTGACGCTGGCGAAGCGGCCAATGGAGCGTCCCCCGCGCCAAGGGCGGATTCCACCCCACTAGGTAAATTGGCGCCGACTTCGGGATCGATCGGATGTGGAGCAGACAGGGACATGCGCTCCAAGAGTGGCGACAGAGCCCGTGGCTCACTGGAGGACATGTGCCCGTGGTCAAAGTTATACTTGTCACTCTCGGGATCAATAAACAACCGGTCCATCAGCAAACGATTGTGCAGTGCGTCGTACTTCATGGAATCGTACAGCTCACCGACTTTACCAGGGTCAAACTTGTTCTTTTCCACTTTTCCGAAATCCTGCAATAGCTTCTCCCACCGTTCCCGAAAGAGGGCCACATTTTCGTTGCAGCACCAGTGGTAATTGTTGAGCACGGTTTGCTGGATCAGCGGCGACTGCAGGTTACGGCGCATATCGCGGGTCACACGAGCCAGCAAATCATAAACGCCACGGACAAACGTTTGTGGGTCCTGCATCTCGTCGGGCAGGTTGAACCCTTCGGCCACGTCCAAGTTGGCTTCGTGGGCCTTGAAGAATGCCTTGAGCTTGGACTTGACTGCGTCCATCTGTTCCTTGGCCGCGTTGCTATCGTCCAGCATATCCTTGCGAATAATCAAAAAGTCCTCCGGAAGCGTGGGGACCTGAAGAAACGTCTCACAAAAGTACTTGGCCGTGGCAATTACCCGTTGCTCCGAGCTCGAGTACACCACCAGTTCATCCAACAGCCGGCGGTTCAAGATTTTGAGATCCTTGCGCATGCTCTCGGCCAAATCGCGGGTCTGGCGCTCCCCGGCATGAGTGCAGCCGCCACCCCACTTGAGAATTACTTGAATTTTGATGAGGTCGCCCGTCTGCTTATTGTACGATGGCTTGAGTTGCACCTTGGTACCTTCCATGTGCATCTTGCGACTTAGGATGTCGCGCAGCTGGTGCAGTTTATCCATGTCCTCAAGTTCATGGGCAATGGCCTGATCGGTCGCTTCCAGGACTTCGGCCAGCTGGGGAACTTTGCGGAGGATCACTTCCTGGCGACTGCCCTTGAGGAGCGCGACAAAGGGAGCGCTGGTAAACCCGTACTTGTTCTTTTGCTTGGGGGTGCGATCCGCATGCCGAAATACTGACAAAAACCCCTTGAGCGTCCACTGGTCCTCGTGGGACGGCCGCCGTGGCGTGTACAGGGAAAACATGCGTTGTTCCGCGGCCTGCAGAAACAGGTCCCGCAGGTACTGGGCACAGGTGTCGTAATACTCGCTGGATCCCTTGACAAACGACCATCCGTTGACATCGATGACCAGGGATCGCCCGTCAACGCGCAAATAGTCGATACCGCACACCGCTTGACCAAAGCTGGTGACCACCTTGCGCGCATAGCGCTTCTCGTCGGGGCTTAGCTCGGTGACGTAGCGGACTTCCTTGCCCTCGGCGTTGCGACGAACGACCCCATCGACCACGGGTGATTTCCGAGTTTCGGCGTGGGTGTAGCTCGGACCAATGGTATAGACCTTGACGTCCTCGGCGTTATCCACGTCGATGAATTCTTCGTACAAAAACGATCCAGTGGAGCGCACTTCCCACAGATCGGGAAAGTACTCGCTCGACTTGTTGCCCACTTTGCGGAACAATTTGCGCACACCGCCACCCTGTTCCTGAGAAAAATAAATGTAGATGTTGTGGTCTTCACCGGATACTGGTTTCTCGACAAATGGTTTGGTGATGGTTTGGCCGTTGACCCGGATGGTGTTGTAGTCCAGCTGTTCCACCACCGCCAGGGGCTCATCCAGGGGCACGTGCATCCCCAAGCGCGTTTCCAAGATGGCTTGGACATCGGCTGATAGCCGAGGCCCGCCGTCTCGACTGGCCACCAGACGCCGTGGACTGGGAACCCCCATGCGATTCAAGAGGCCCAAAACCAAACGCCGATCCCAGAGTAATTCTTGCAACGGGAGGCTGTTGACGCTAAATACGCCCCGCAGCTTTTGGTACGCAATGGCCTTGCGCAATGGAAAGCCTTGAGAGTAAAACGAAATCATAAAATCGCACCACGGCCATTTGCTAATGTCTAATTGCCGTCCACATGGGGATCCAAATCATTGATTTTGGTGCAGTTCAGCGTTAGCCAGGTGCCATGGTTGCCTCCCTCTCCATCTCATCTTCCCTTTGCCTGACGCAGCTGCAGCTACGTGCAAAACAAACGGCGATCACAGGCCCAATCAAATCTCAAATTTGCTTGATACGAGAATAAAAGAACCCAGTTCACCTGCTTTTCTTTGTTGTCTCCCTATCAATGTATGCCTGGTCCTTGTGCAAGGCGCTACGCATGTTTCATAGTATGGATGCGCGGGAGCAAGTGCATCTATGCTGGGCATGCGTTTCTTCTATTCTGTTTGAGATTTACCTTCATCAAGAATCACCTTGTCGCCTAGCACCACCACTTCAAAGTGCTTGTATTTGATGAGGCGCTCGATGATATTTCCCATTGGCTTGGATCGGGCCTTCTTGTCCAACGCGCAGACGCCAACCACGACTGCACGGCAGTTTGCCCATAGTCTTCATTCGTGCTTTAACTCATAGGTATTGGTTAGCAACGATGCCTTTGACCATCCGCTGGTCGTGACCGGTGCTCCGCGTCCACAGGTGGGCTAGGCACGTGTAGTCGAGTATGGACTTGCGGTAGCGTTCTCACGGTGCGGTGACTTACATTTGGTGTTCTGGCTCTTGGAAAATTGGAAGAAATGAGGGGACGGGGCCATGTGCCCACTGGGCTTGGTCATGGTGGCGGTTGAACAAGCGCACACGTGGGCCTAAGAATAGACTCGGAGGGATGGCAGCCTGCTGTTCGAATCACCGGAATCACAAGTACTGCACGCGTATTCTGTTGCTGCGTTGTCTATGAAAAAAGAGGAAAGGAAGCACACACACGGAGCTAGGCGCAGAAACATGAAAAGAAAAAATTGTGGGGCCCGACGAATACCACGAGCAAGGTGGGGAAGAAAAGTGCGAGGTGGCTAAGTGTGTAATAAAACATGGTTGGGCCTGCGACGTGCTTGAAACCACCAATGGCATGCGCCAGAGGGCAGGAAGGAAGGAGGGCGGTTTATCTACCATGGCGATGGCAGTGCCACTGTCATAGAAAATTAGGCTAAAAGGAGTGCATCCACCACCCAGAATGCCACCAGCACTGGGGTGACAGCGCCGAGGGTCCGTGGTGTGCATTAGAGGAATATGGAAAATAGGAAACGAGATAAACGTACGTGATTAGCGCCTCCCCTGTAGCTGATCGCAAAAGCCCCCACGGCCATGGCAGTGGCGCATCACGATAGAGAGCCCTGCAGCGAGTTCAGGGAGCAGCCTCAGAGAAGGC
>JANBQA010000655.1:0-11473 GCA_027576955.1 Dimargaris xerosporica
GCAGCCGAAGCCCGCGCACCACCGTGTCAAAGGCGTCGCCCACGCTGTCATCGGTGGTGGATCCCAGCTGGGTGCACGCGTTGATGTCGTGTACGATGACCAGGTGTGTACTCTCTGTTGATCAATAGGCAAAGGAATGGAAAAGGGCGCTGTTTGCGCGAGAAGCACAGCTGAGCAGCGAGGGCATGGGCCTCCCCTTCGTTCCCACAGCCAAGGGCGTTACCGTCATTACACTTGGCAGGTTGAGTCAACAGGACTATAGCCACCAGCACCTAAAGCGACTAATTGTCAGCGCCAGCGTGTTGCTGTACTCACCACGACTACCGCGCTATCCTGCTCAGCAACTACTCAATGCTGTATCTCCACCCCGGTTAATGTTCTGACCGTGCTATCCACAGCAGGTGCGAGAACTACAGGCTTACTCGCGCACAGCAACCAACACCTTAGCAGCATTGAGACCAACGCTAAGCGACGACCCAATGCCAGGTCCTTGGGTCACAGCAATTGCATCGATATCATGGACGCCCAAACTGCTGTGTTGCAGTGGTTCCTTGGCAGCAAAGGGCGTGTTCTGGGTACGTTTCTGAAGCACCAGCATTGGAACGATACTACCATTGCGCTTGTCATAAAAAGGACCAAGCGGAGCCAACAAGTAGAAATAAATAAGCATAGTTATTTATTGTAAGCATGGCCTGTGTCCGCTTCGGGGCCTGGCCTGGTTTAAATATGGCTTGAGTCAGGCACGTCAAGGCTACGCAACCTTAGCAGTTCGTCCTGCCCAATTAAGGCCTGACTGGCTAGGCAGACGCTATTGGCTGCCTCTCCAGCCACTGCTCATTGGGTGACAGAGCAGGGAGCAGCGGGGTATTTATGGCGCTGCACCAGTGGTGTGTATGTGGCTGCGTGCATGCACCCATTCTGCGCGAGCCCAACTGAAACTGCGCGCCATGATCCTGGCCGAGGCCCTTGTTCCCAAGCGTGCCACGGGTGTGCGGTGACTGTGAAGGAATGCGGTGCGCACGAGCAGTGGTGTTTGTGGGTCTAGCGTTGCTGACAGTGATATGTTGGGAGGACGATCAGCGCACCATGACCTGCATGACCCTTGCTCTTGGCACTTGTGTACCAGACTTGGCAAAAGGGACTGGGACAAAAAATAGGATTTGCCTGGCATATTCGCCACCGAGTTTTTGGTCCTAGATTGGCTGGACAGGTCGGCGTCGCCGCTTCCCTGTTGCCCAGCGTCCTGGTCCGACGCAGCCGTGTCCATAGTAAGGACCTCCATGTAGTACATATCCCCTTGCTCACTTTCGCCTTGTCGCTCCACTGGCACTGCTGTGCTCTGCCCTGCACTCACCCATCCGTAGTGACACGGGCGACTGCGTGGTAAAGTTTTTTAGGTGTCTCTCCCTTTATATTCTTCTCTACTGCTTCCCAGTTTGTTTTGTACCCTTGTTGGCCCTTTCGAATATATTTGCCAACACGCGCGTCGCTCCGTAGCCTTGCAAAGGGCAAACGCTCTGCCTGCTTGTTGTGGACTGCAACGCCATTGGTGTGGGCTTCATTTATACCTTTCTATTCCTTACATTTGCCATCTTCACCCTCCGCTACAACTTTGACCCCTTGGGCGCCTTGGCAAGGCCACCCCATTTCCATTGCGGCCTCATCTGTCCTAGTTTGCCGGCGCGCTCAGCTCTAGTTTAAGTCCCACTGGACTACCACCCCAGGTTGTACCCGCCTCGCCGCTTGCTGCTCGTTGTGCTCCATTGTATCCCAGCGCACATTAGTTTGCCTTTCCGTACCTTTGCTTCCTCGGACTCTTGCCAGTTTAGCCAGCACCCATCGCCATGGGTGTCCTATTCTCTGCCTTTCGGCCCACTGGCATGGAAAGCGCTCATGCAAACCCCTACGCGGACTTTGAATTGGACTTGCAAGGTACGTCACTGACATAGCTTGGAAAAGTATGGCCGCAGAGACAGCGCACCGTACGCAGCCCACATTGGGCGGCTGCATTTGGCCATGAATGATTCGAGGCACTCGGGGCTTGCTGTGTAACCGGTCCTCTGTACTCTGGTGGCTTGGCCATTCCAAGTATGGTAGGCCTACAGCGCTGGTGACGGTGCCAGTCGGCTCAGACCCACTGTTACCTCACACCTCACTGTGCCTGACGCAGCAACAGGATGGCCGAATCCTTCTCACGCTGTGCTTCTGCCCGGCATTGCACACGGCACAGCCAGCAGGGTCAGGAGAAGTGAGGGGAGAGGCCAGATGGAAGCATAGCTGCCTGCCCGGGTCCTGGTCCGCCCACGGTTGGTGTCGAGACTATTGTCATTTGATGAAGGCAGCTTCTCGTGGTTTTAATGTTGGCGATGGTCCGAGTTCCTTTTGTGTGTGCTGCCCCGCTGATTGTTTCCGTGACTTCAATAGCTCCGTTGCACCCCACCGATCGTGAACGGTTTGCCGAGGCGATTCAGATTCTTGACGAAGTGGCTCGGTTAACGCAGTCACTACGCAGTTATACCGGGTCCACCGATGCCATTAGAAAGGTAACATCCTTCCCAATTTCGCTTTGCATAGTGGTGGCTATGTTTTCTGTGATTGATGTATTCACTATTAGCAGTGTTATTCTAACCCTTTTTTGCTATATGCCGCCGTGATCTTATGGTTAAACTATGCTATTTAGGCCATTTCCAACCCCACGGCTGAGAATGAGGAGCATGCTTGGCTGTCATTGACACCATCGGTCATTATTCTGCGCCATTTCTACGAGCGCTCAGAAGACCTGGGTAAGCTTGCCGAAAAATCCCAACGCCCAGACTTACTTATAGTTGATATTGCTCTGGAGCGATATGCCTGGATTGTGTGCCTAGCCCAAGGCCTGCGCGCATATTCTGGCACATTTTTAAAAGGATGTTTGGTAAGGCTAACTGAGCAGCATTGGTTTAGTTGTGTTGCCTTGGCTGGGATTTCCAATCTCTAGAACAAATGATTCCGCAGCTTTTAGACCCACTGTGTACCAACCAGGCTCAGTCGGTGGCGGAAAATTTTAACCAGCACCAATCATTGGTCAAGCTATTAGCAAGAATTTTAAGCCTAGCCTTTGAGTTTGATGCGTTAAAGGTAAGTAGTAACTCAACATTAGCAATTTTGGCACTAAGGATCAATTCGCGCACCGTGGTGCTGGGAGCGAGCCAAGCCACCCTGTCACTGGAGTTATAAACCTGGAATTTGGTATTGGGTTTGTTGTTTGGCGTTGGATCCTTGTGACAGATGGCCAACCCCTCGATCCAAAACGATTTTTCGTATTATCGCCGAACCCTGCACCGCTTAAAAAAGTCTACCAATGTAAGTAGCACTTCTCTAGACTGGCTCAGATGATGCTTTCCGTTATAGTGTCTTTATTTGCCTTGGGGGTTATCTGGTTGGGCAGCGTGCATTCTCTGCTTTGATGTGCGTACGCTACGAATGATTCACTCTAACTGCTAAGTGTTTTTCCTTCCTGGTGACGATTTGGTGTATGGGCATGCAACGGACACCGGCAGCCACAACTCTCTGACCACCTGATTCCAGATGGCGTAACCAACAGCATGTCCCTCTTCTACGCCTATCCAAACCCCATGCTGCGGCTGGTAATTGATGCCATCACCGTTTTTGTAACCAAGGTATGTGTCTCGACATCGTGGGTGACAGTGGTTAATTGGTATCAGCTCTTTGGCTTTAGCAACCAAACAGCGTGGATATGGTGAATTGGTAGAGTTTAGCAAACAGTGGAAGATTATTCACTACTGGTGTAGCCAAAAAGGTCTGTATCACACTGGATTGGCACATTGAATGGTTTTTATCTAGAGTGATCCTCGGGCTGTTGCCGAAGGATTGGCAGTGCTTAATGCGGCATGCTACAATGCGCTCAACCGTAATAGGTACGACTGGGCTGTCTTTTATTGGTGATAGCACCCTGATATTTGACTGGGCCTGTGGCGCTGGATCGCGATGTCTTCAGGTGGCATTTTTTCTTTTCCTGGCACAGATTTGTTAGCCAATTTTTTCTTCTGACTCTGTGCGCTGATGCCTTTTCCGTCTTGTACGCTAACCCTGGGTACCATACTATGTGAGAAGGGGCGATTTTTTTCGCACTGGGGATGGGCCACTTGTTGCCGTTAGCGAGTACCACGCGGAGAGTTCATTGTTTTTTCAACGAGTCATCGTCACTTGCACCATTCTTTATGACCACGTAGAGCCCCTCGGCGTCTTTCAGCGCAACTCGAGCATCAACGTAAGTTTCCATAGCGCACAAGGCAGCCCTTGCTAGCTGTTCCCATCATGGGGTGCGAAAATACACGTGGTGGGAGCTCTGGTAACCCATACATGGCTTCATGCCGAGGCTGTATCATCATGATTGACCTTTGCTCTTTTGGTGTGATGTCAAGCTTTCCAACATGTCCAGGTCCGCTCGATTGTGTCCATGCTCAAAAAATGCCATAACCAGCAAACCGAGAATCTGCTTAATGCACTGCGGTACAGCACCAAACACCTCAACGATGAGACCACCCCCAAGCAGGTTCGCATACTGTTGTCGGCGTAGCCACGAGCGTTGCCAATGCCTGAACGCACCAAAGGCCACGCCGTTGCACTGCGTCTTTTCCTGCTTGGCGTCTGGAAGTAGTTTGCCTTACACCTCGGCAAGGCGCAGCCCTACACCATTCATCCGTTGTTGTACCAGCCGGAACCTTTACAAGGGCCTATTGCACATACTAGCTGTGTTCTATGATGATGATTTTTTTTGCTTTTCATCTCACACACGATGCGCCCATTCCAAGCTTTTCGCCTTGCTCGTGAATTGGGAGTAGCCAGTCCGTGTTGCTTCATTTGCCTACCATTGTGCACCTATACGGTTGGTTGTTGAAGGGGGAGATGGGCCCTGTAATTGTGCCTTATGTGGGCGTTAGTAGTTGACGGTTGTGAAACCTCTCTGGTCCTAGCTTTTTTATCTTTGCCAATGTTGAGTAGCGTACGATGTTGTGCTTTTTTCGGTTGATGATGCTTTCTTTAGTGTCTGTTCGTAGTGGCAGGATATTTCACCGACATTAACCTTTTCCACTATTCTATAACTCGACATGGTGCCATTCTCTTAGACTGGCGGTTCCAGTCATCTATCGTTATCCGCCCCACCCCATGAGTTCATTGCCTGTGATTTAGTAGGCCTATCTATCTGCCTTTTCCCCTGCTTCCCTCTACCCCAACCACATACCTACTCACCCATACATATACACTTATAAATTGTGTTTTTGACAAAGTAATTAATCACCGTTCGGCTGGTGGTTGTTCATTTTCTGACCTATGAGGGAGGTGGTTCTATCTATGAGTCGTTGCGGCTATCGCGCTACACAGCTACACCGCCGGGAATGGGGCATGAAGAGCAATTTAGTGATGCTCATTGCAGTTACACAAGGCGTTGGGCCTGCCTTGCTTCCCATTGGAAGTTGTGGCCAAGTACTGCGCCTCTTAACAAAAGCACTTGGCCGACTCGACGGATGTTTAGTTGTCAAGCGGTCAATCGGTTGGGATTTATTTTTTACCGCCTGTCGGTTGTCTACATGAGCCATCAACCCAAATACTGGTGGCGGAGTTTGGAATTAAATTTATGTGGTTGTGCTTGGCAGTTTAGTGACGGCAGAGCTAACGCGCTTTGAAAAGTTTGGCAACAGGGCGTATGCTGGGTCTAGGACACTGGGCATGTCACAATAGGAGCCGAATGAAAGCAGCTGTACTCTCTGTGTGGTGAATCCTGCACCAAGCAGCGGGACCGTGGGCAGCATCCTAGACCAGTCCAGGGCTTGTTTGCTCTGGGACGTGCAGCGACACCAAAAGGCCTGACAGAGAGGGTCAATTGCAGGGTTAATGGTGTGTCTCGCTAACCGCTGGTGCGTTGCCAGGCGTTGGCCCGTACCAACCTTATCTTACCATGACCTGTAGTACCTTGCTTTCTGCGAGCCACATTGCCCAAAGCTTTCCTTTTTGACCATTGCCCTAGCGCTTCCATAACGTTTACCTTTTCTTCCGTGTTGCTCCGCCCATCGCGCGTGGCCCTGATACTGGCGGTTACATGAGCAGGGGAATGGGATGCATCCGAGTCGCTGAACCTAGTTGCTTTTGCTTCCCAGCCGTGGCCCCATCTGCCGCAGGGTGTTTAAGTCAGCTATTTATCGATTGGCGCTGGTGACCCCATTGCCCGCCCGCCCCCCTTGGCCCTGCCTGTTGTTTTAGTTCCTACTCGGTCTTGTAGTTTTTAACTTACCGCAATCATTAGAACCGCCTTTCACGCCAAGTGCACGCCGCTCACCTCACCGTGCCTTTAGGCGTTTTTCGGGTGAAGCGCTTCAAAGGCCGGTGTGATAGCCATGCTGCCCCGATGGTTCCTCAAGCCCAGTTCGGCTCGACCGCTGAGCCCCAAGCAGCAGTACATGCACAAGATTGAGTAAGTACAGCACCACCCCTCCAAAGCTGCCTCTCTATGGTTCCTATCACACCTGTAGGTTGGGTGGCAGCTGGCGCAATGGGTTTCGTGAATGGGCCAGTCTCTGTGCTGTGATAGCCCGACCAGTGGCCAGCCTGTTTCCAGGACATGCCTTGGTCTCGAAAGCCTAGCTTTGCCTTGCTATTATTGAATCGTGCCCAAGGGCAAAGCTGCTCCAAGTTGGCATACAGCACCCGGGTTTCAAAGCGGGCTGGTGGTTATAGTCCGATTTTCATTGGCTGATTTCGTTTGATAGCCATAATCTCTTTGCGGGAAAAACTACACGCAGGTCCCTCGACCGCACCATGGCGCTGTTCACGCCCAACAGCGATACCCAACTCGTGATTGAGCGAATCCGGCAGCTATCAGAAGTCCTCATCTATTGCGATCGCCACCATCCCGAGTTACTCGGCTACTTTCTTGAAAAACAGATGCACCACCGCTTTTTTAGCCTGCTCAACAAGCAGATGCCTATCGAAGTGCTGTTGCAGTTTTTGCAGACCCTCAGCATCATTGTGGATAGCATCAAAACCGAAAACTTTATGTACTACTTACTGTCTAATAACTATATCAATAAGATCATCGCCTTTCCCTTTGACGTGTCCAATGACGAAGTGTTGGCCTATTACGTCTCTTTTCTCAAAACCTTGTCGTTACGACTCAACCCTGATACCATTCATTTTTTCTTTAATTCCGTAAGTCACCCCGTTTTTTACGACACAGAGCCGTGGGTGCAAATGTGCGTAGCTACTATTGCCCATGGACCATTCCTTCGATGCTGCCAGTCACCACCGCCCTTTGTATGGGTATTGGCTGGGTATGCTCTACTTTTAGCCTGGTACCTAGTTGTATTTTGGTGCTAATGACACTAACCTGGACTGTAAGATATTTAAATAATTTTTGTATGGGCGTCTGTGCATACCGTTATCATATGCATTAGAAATCGTACAATTTTCCACTGTAAGCGCCCACGCCGTGACCCATTGATCGCCGGTTACAGCTTTACATGCTCAGAACCAAGTTGCGTTGGCCCAAGCCCAATCTTTTTACGTTAATTGGGTTTACTCTTTCTGGCTGAATGTCGGCATACTTTGATTCCCACTAACGGAACCCTACCTAGAGTTTGCTTGTTTTGACTGATGTTATATCTAACTGGTGGCTGGGGTCTATGCGGCGATAGTTATACGTCGGCCATCAGGTTCATTAACCATGAAGACACCATGGTTCGGATTGCCGTAAAGTCTATCACACTCAACGTCTACAAAGGTAAGTTAAATAGGAAGAGAAGACAGCCACCTGGAATGGAAACAATGATCCAACCCCGACCCTGACGCGGTGGTGGCGTGTCTTGCACTCTGAAAGCTAATAAAAGTATATTTTTATTTGGCGTTGGCTCATTGGACTCTTGGAACGCGATGCATTGTTTAGTCCACAATGCCAATGTCCATCGGTTTGTCGTCGAGAGTCCCCTGTGCGATTTTTATTTTGATCAGCTGGCCGTTGCAATTCGGCGCAACTACTCGGGCATTTGCTCATTGATTCATGGCTCCCCAGCGTAAGTGCCTATGACATCGTAGTTTACCCAATCCCTAGATTGGATAGTTGGCCAAATGCATTGGTGTGCTCACTGCCATCGCCTTCTTTATTTCTGGACTAGGGTGACCCTGCGGTTGTATTCAAATCAACATTTTTAACAACACTCCCAGAGGTTTCATTTATTCTAATCCCGAGAACGCTTGTATGGAGCCCATGCGTTATTGGGCAATTGCTACCCAGCAGTCATGCCGGGATTTACCCTCAGCTAAACCAAACACTAGAGGAGCATCTAGAGACGATTGCGTACATCAACGATGTGTTTAGCATTGGCGTGGTTACCATCAACTTGGTATTAGCTCAAACCCTTCGTTCCAAACTGCTCTATCCAGTATATCTAACCGATATTACGCGATACCAAAAGTGTCTTGACGATGCCGTAAGTCGATTACTTCACCCATGCAATCCACGCCTAGGAATGGCATCGTTGCGTTTTTTTGCATATCGACCTTTGAAAGTTGCTAGAAGTGTATCCCCACATATTGACGCTAGCTCAATAAGCAGTAAACGTCCAGGCTCTCCGCATTAAGCGTAACTAACCGTAGGCGTACTTTTTGTGATACTGGCTTTGTGGACTCTTGAATCCAGAAACTCAAGACTCATGCCCATGTGGCGTTGGTGTTTTTGTGCCATCTAGTGATGACCCTCAAATACCCGCCGGTAATCAACGAGGTGGCCGCAATGCTATTTGCCGAAGATACAGTTGATGCTGCTTCTTCGCTAGATGAAGGTGGGTAACGGCTTTATAATTAGTCAGCTTATTATTAGAAGTCTTCTCTCCTGGTGACCGCTGCGGTTGAGCTCTGCGGCATGCTGTCACGATTCATATGGTTGTCGGCACTGGACCAGCTGTATTTTGTTCTTTGGATCACTCATCTTTTCTTCCTTTTTTGTTTTGGTCTTGCAACCTACTGATCTTGATATTTATATAGACGATGGTGTAGCACATGCCGAAGCCAATGGACCGTAAGTAGTTTTCCTTAGCGACGGTGTACTTTTTTGGTTTAGTCGGTAGCTGTGATGCCTTTGTCTTGCCGTTGGGTCCTTGCAAGTCTGGTGCAATAGCTAGCTGTTGGCCATAAAGAGGTATTATATTCCTTACATTGTACCCTGGTTGTACTATTTGTCTTCATTTGCTTTTAGAACTACGGTGGATCTCGAGACCTTTCTGACCCTAAGCCACGATGATGCGCTCACCATGCCGTTTTTATCTCTGTGCTTTTTCTTGCTCATCAACAAAGGTATGCTTTACTGCCTACGGTATTGCCCCTCACCACCGTTTGGGTGCTACTGGCGTCTCTATTGAGCACGATGATTCTGCGAGGTGGCCAGATTTTAATGGTAAATTTTGTTATGACCCCTTTGACCTATTCCGAATACTGGAAAGCGATCAACCCGAGCGTTTTGGCCCAGTCAGTTCTTTGTCCACAACGGCTAATCAAGACTAAAGACATCCTAGTAAGTGCTTGGGTACATTCATATTAATATTGCCATTTGGCAATCATATAGTATTGGTCATATCTCCACGACGCAGCCTGGTGGCATTATATGCTGCAAGAGAGATGGGTCTTTGGCTAAATAGTGTAGCTCTATCTACAAAATCGAGCATGTCATTCTGCTGGGGTCTGGTTAGCATTCCTTACTGGGCTCCACTGACACAAAGCCTGCCTTTCTAGCACCGGCTTCTTCAACGAATATCTCGGAAAATTTAGCGGTAGGCTATCATCAGTGTGCAAAACCAGGGTGCTGTGTTTGCAATTTATAGGGTGACTGCAATGGGACTAGACATTGATAGTAATGTTTGCATGTCTCCAGTGCTCACCGATTTATGCCATTACTATGACGTTCGACGGTTGAAATCTTTGGTGAACTTGGGTCCATGCGTACTAGGACCAGCCCGAGTGCTGCATACCACATCGTCATGAACTCGTTCTTCGCCTTTTGGATTTTCTCTCCGACCCGCATATGCCCCGTCCGGTCACCATTGACGTAAGTACTTAATACATAGGTGAATTTCACCAAGCACCCATACTACATTGCTCACATAGAGCAGTGACCTTAACTTGGGAAAGTGCCACGTATGTATATATATAATATCCGAAAACTCGGCACAGTAACAAAAATTGCGTGAGTGTATGCCAGCCCAACTGCTGGCCTGCAACGAATGCTTAACTAAAAATAGATTACATATTCGATACGGTGTGGCGGGTGAAATTGCTTGCGTTTGTCGTCTTGGATCAATAGCTTTGTGCCGTCCTGCTATCGGAGCTGGTCGACATTCCTGACCCCATCCACAATCTGTGTCCTACGCATGCGAATTTACTCAAGGTACATGATGTAAAGGTTTTTGCTGACCTACTCGGCTGAAAGTGGGGAAGAGATAGGGTGAGCTACGGCTCCATCGCGCCTCTGCTTGAAATGAGCGTATACGCTATTTTCTTTTCATTAGTGCCTCTTTACTAACACCGCTTCCTTTTTGCCGTTTGTGGACGGTATTTTCATATTCCAGGACGTCTGCCACCGCGCAGAGAATATCTTGACGGCCTACATGACCGATGACGATAACCCGATCAGTGCCCTGGTCTCGGGTCTTTCACAGCTCAATGGTATGCATTTAAGATGGTCGGCATTGGGTATGCTGGGGCCTCGAATTTTTTTGATGCTTACATGGCGCATCACAGGTAGGGCGTGCGTATAAGCCTGTTGCAGTATGCATTAATGAGCCTTTGGACTGGCATTCTGTAAATTTTGTTATTTTTACCGGACGCTATGTGTAGTGAATACGTTTGAACAGCGCATGTTTAACATGATCTTGGAAGGTGAAACCATCTTTCCTGTCACAGCTGGCACGCATGCCGCAGGTGAGTGGACTGTCCCACTGCCGAGTACTCTGCAGAATGTGTGCATTTCTGAACCACGCGTTGCTTTGGGCCAAGTGTAAAGGTACTCTTAACCTTGAATTCCATACTTAATGTCATTTTTCCGGCACTTGCATGGCATAGGGGATCAAATGACCCGCGCACTCCACACCTGCTTTTATGTGGGTTTGCTGCTCCGTAATCACAGCATCAAGCTCCACAGCAAGGACCTTGGGCCGATTATGCGAATTACTTCGGCTATGCCCACGCGAAAAGAAAAGGATGTGGTTGCTCTCGGTAAGTGGCAGCTAGTAAACCGAAATAAGCGACGCTTTAATGATAAAGGATTGGCCCATTTCAGGCCAGGCACCTCGGAACGGCCATTGTAACTTGCACTAGGGAAACCTAGGATCTTTTGCGTGGTGATTTGGTGCCTGCTTGCTTTTACTAATGAATACGACTGGTGATTGCTTGTGTACATACATTACTACATTCGTATTTTCGACTATAA
>JANBQA010000656.1:0-11458 GCA_027576955.1 Dimargaris xerosporica
ACCAATAGTATTCATCAACTAACCCAGGGCTGTGAGCCCGTGCAAGGTAAGACCGCATCCGGATGGTCTCCTCACTCGAATCTTGCAGTCAATTCAAAATACGGCCGGGCAACGCTGCAGGGGTCTTTTTTCTAGTAAGCAGTGAATCCAGCTAAATATAACGACCAAATATGCTATTTATCATCTACACTGGAAAAAAGTTATTGATTCAATAACGCTGGATTCGTTTGCTGTGGTTGACTGTGACTTGGGTGCTTGGACATAGCCACGCCTACTTTATTAGACGCCGTACGTGCACTTATTGATACCACCACCCAGCAAGCTCAAGAGATCACCCGCGCTCAGCTGGACCTGGTCGCCGAGTACTGGGAATGCCTCGAGGTACAGTCGATTGCTAGCCCACGGATTGTAGCTGTGGCTGCTGGTTGATCAAAGCTGCGTTTTTACATTAGCACTATATGTCCGCTTGGCTTGGCTTGTGGAGGTGCTCAAATCAGCCAAATTATTGCCAGTGTCTAAGCGAGTTCGCACGTCTGCTACGATGAATGAGGCAACAATTAGATCTTAGTGCAGCTGCTTGCAGAGCTTTGGAACGTGGCGACCCATCACATGCTTGGATCCGAGGTAGACAAAATCGAGGCATTTACGCACTATTTTCTCAGCATTGTTGAGAATATCTACCTCAAAATCAAGTACGTCATTCGCAGTGCCACCACTAACCCTGGTTGCCCATCCAACATTGTTTGGCCCTGCCGGGGTGTCCTAGATTTGCTCTGTAGCTCAAAACTGCTGGTTTTGTATTCTCATCCTCCCCATGGCTTGTATTCCACCTTTATTCAACCACTAGAATTACCCACTTGGAAAGCGTCGTTCATTGGTATCAGCCAGGCATGGTCCAAGCGCTCACCACGCTGCGGTAAAGTAACACCACCAATACGACGCCAGGGGCTATTGGCCAAACATTTGCAGTGTCCAGGCCAGGCGCCATGACATTTATATGATTGATAACTTGGTGATGCCGTTGACCTTGCCTTATTAACGGCCTGGTACCATGTGGACATGGATGGTATATGCACCTTGTTCTTATTTTCATTGACAACAGGGAGACGTTGGACCACCAAGAGCAAACACTCCTCGGCCAGCTGACCCACGTGGGCGAGCAATTGCTCAAATACCAGCGCGCAGGCCCCGAGTACGAGCAGCTGGCCTTGGCCTACAGCCAAATCACAGAGAACATTCGCTTGGTCCAAGACGATATCCAAAGGATTGTGGCTTAAGCTGGCCACATTTCAACGCCATCCCGCTAGGTGATTGCCCAGTCCAGCCTTGTCGACGACACCGCATTGCACTGGGGTTGACCACTTTGTGTGGTGTACTTTACTATTTATTATGATGAGATATTTACTGGATGAGAGGACCCGCGGATCAAGAACCAATGGTTAACCAGCGGCCCCGAGCGCCTGCTCCCCGCGTTAAGCAGCCTCGACCCCTGGAAAGCAATCATTCAACGTCTTGCTGTGCTTATTCTCGGCATGCTCGGCGAGTGCCTTGGGGCGAATCGTTTGAAGAAATGTTTGGCGGCAGATTGTGCACATGAACGTCTTGGCCGCTTCGTTTTGTTTTAACTGGCTGCCCTTGGCCTTGCCGGCGTTTTTGAGGAGACGTTCCCGCTTGTGTTGAGCTTTTTGTCCCTAGTGACATACCCAGCATGGTGTGGTGTTTTTATCGTGCCCCATCGCAAGTTAGCTATCTCCCTTTTTTTTCTGGCTCTCCAGATTTGCAATGCATGAGCCATGGCCAAACCTTGATACTACTTCACATACAAAGCCTGGTGGTCTGGTATACAGATGGTAGTGTAGGGCTGCACATCTTTTACTAGTGGAGAAACACACACATACTGATACTCGACACAATGAGCGATAAATCTAGTCCCTGGGCGACTTACATTTCCCATGCTGACAATCGGGTTGCAGTCGCAGTCTGGTGGTATAATGTGTCGTGAGATGCCGCAGAGTAGGCAAAAAAATTCAGAAATCCGGACTAGAGCAAGGAGTCGATGTATTCGAAAAAAAACAAATGCTAGAACACGGGCGGCATCTTGCCCAGTGGGAAATAAAACCCAGGGTGCGGTGGCCATGGGCAGCACACAACTCGCCAAAAACTCTCGTGGCAGCTTTGACACCACGGTGAGGCCAATGCTCGTTGGTCCGCCGCGCCTGACCCATCAGTGTGGAGCGGGGATGGTGGCGTGCCGCAACACTGATTTATAGGCCCTGGGCCAAAGCCCGCAGTGGGAGTGACGAGAAGTGAGAACCGGCAAAAGCAGCCGCCCTGCAACGAAGCAGAGGCTGCATGCGCCTGCGGAACCCAAGCTGGTGCAGGCTAAACGTTTGAGCGTCGCTTTGGGACCGCCAGCACATCTTTGCTTGAAATTGGGCACGGCCATGCCTTGTTGTGTAATTGCCTTCTAGCTTGATTCGGCTTGCACGCTGTCTTTATTTACCCTGCCCTTGGTGTGTGCCTCTAGCCTATTGCTTTTGACACCCGTTGGACACTCGGCCATAGCGTGGGCGCGCCTGCCATGGCCGTTCGTTATTACATTCTAGTCACCTTAGCCCTGACGCTGCTGGTCGTTCCTCGGTTTTTAGAGCTGCTCCACGAGTCACCTCAAGGTAAGTTGCGTCGTGACTACCGGGTTGGTCTCGCTCTCGTTCTCTCAGCCCCATGCATGACCGAGCATCCAATTCATTACTGGGACCTGTCAACCTGCCACTGCCTCGACAGCCTGGCATTTTTGTATCGATTTATATACCCCTGTGTGGATGTGGCACCATGTTGGGTTGGTCTTGACAAAGAGCAGTCATTATATCAACTACCCTACCAATATTAACGTCGCCACAGTGCATGTCCTCAACCTATGCGTGCCATTGGCTTTGGCAGATAATGTCCGACATTCGGCCTTTTACCCCCATACTGATGCCCCGGTTGCCAGCAGGACGTGGCGACCTTTGGCTTCGTCGTCATTGTCCTCGCTCTCCTCTCGCTTCGCGCCCACGGCCGTGCCACGGCTGTCATTTAAACAGACCCGCCTATTTCCCTACACCCAAGACTCGTGGTTTTGGCGGACGGTACACCTGCTGACGCTACTCTTTACCACCAGTAAATGGCACTTTGTGGTCTGCCTCAACACCCTGCTGTGCCTGCTGACCGTCATTGGCCGATTCACCGAGTTTCTCTTCTTTGACAAACTCACATCCCGCGAGTTTCAGGTACGGTAAAGGTGCTTTCATACACCGCTCTTATTGCCTAGACCAAAGGCTAGTGGTAGTGCTCCGGGGCTTGTTCCTTCTCTCTTAGTTTCCAGTCCTCGATGTACATTTAGCGCTAGACTCGGCATTGCTTGCTGCCATCCATGGACTAACCCGGCTTGTTTTTTTTGGGGGGGGGGGGCAACGGGTCTATCCACGACATATGTCCTACTTGGCTGATGGATTGGATGTAGCATATGTACGAGCACATCGTAAACTTTTTCCTCTTCAAGTTGTTTTTCATTATGGTGGTCGCACAGCCTGAATGGGAAGAGCTTGTCGTTTGGATTCTGTTGTATATTGCCTTTGGGTTCCTTGGCGTTTTTAGTACTGTGTGCCGGGACCGTCACGAAATGGTAAGTTGCGTTCCATTGGGTTGTTGTAGCGTGACCTGCCATTGGATTTTTGTAGGGGCGGGGAAGGCTACGCCGGCCCCGAGCAAAGCCAGCGGAGCTAAAACTGATCAGTGCCACTGATTTTAGTGTGCAGAGTCCAATGCGGGTTATTAACTCTTCGAGCAATTGCCCACATTCAGGACACAGTTAACCAACTCCAACGACTATCTACGGTTTGCACACCATGGCTGGGTCTCTAGCTCCTGGCGGCCTCAGAATATCGACTACGCGACCACCTGCGGGTCATTGTCCTTCTGGGTATCATCTGCGTCATCGATGCCGCACTGCTGCTAACGTGCTTCTTGACTCTCAACGATCTCTTTATCTTTTTATCCTTCGAGGTAAGTGTGCAGAAGGCCAGTTGCCAAGAATCTCGAACATCGGTATAAACCGACATGGCTGAAGCAAAGGACACATTGCCCATAGAATTTAACTAGAACCTTGATCGGTTAAGTAGCTAGCTTGTCGTGGCTGCCCCACTAACCCAGGCAGAGTGTAGCGGTGTTTATACCGAGTATTCGATGACTGTCACCTATTATTGTTAGCCATCGACCATTTTAATTGAGACACTACAAACAACGATTCGGTACATTGGCAACTTTGCGGAGATGTCCGGGCTCGGCGACGGCGACCTGTACTCGGATGCACTGACCTTTGTAGACTTTGGCGCGGATACACTGGTCATTCTGGTTTCACTGGCCTATTACTGCCACATACTGGTAAGTAGTCCTGGCTTGTACTGTCGGATCAAAACTTTGCACAATCTTTCAGGCTGGGCAGTACCTGTCGCTGAAGTTGGTTCGTCGTATGGAACAGTTGTAGTAACAGTATCTCCTTAACCCATCATTACTGCTTTTTTCGTGTTGCTACCACCTCCTTGTGCATGCACCCGTGTCGAAATACCTCGCCCTCCCCTCCCGTAGATGGTCCACGGGTTATCATTTAATGTAATTACCATTGTGCTCTTACTTAACGTGCGAAGTGGCATTGGAAACCTGCGCAGAAAAATTCGGCAATTTGTTCGTCGGCGAGAGAGCGAGGACTGGCTGAACCATCGGTGAGTGCGCTGATCAGTACTTGCTTGTCCTCATTACTTTCAGTTCGTTCTTTTTGTTCACATACTACCGCGCCCTATCTATGACCAGTCACCCACACTTGACTAGATTGGGGAGTGCATGTGGATGAGTGGGCTAACAGCGGGATTCCTGTGGCATGGTTTTGGTGTATTTGCAATGCTTACGTAATTAGTCTGGGTGATGTCAGCCAAGCTGAGCTGGCCAGCCTGGACATTGATTGTGTTATTTGCCGTGAGCCAATGCACTCGGCCAAGCGAATGTCCTGTGGCCATTTATTTCATCGGTAAGTCTGCTGTAAATGCCAATGAATCCATGGTTGTGGTTCTCTTTTATTGCCACCCCAAGCGCACAGAACTTTGCGCCTAACCCGTTCGATGGAGGAAAAAAGTGTGTAACGTGCTTACAATGTATGAACAACGGTGAACTGGGTGCCGCTTGCATGTGCTTTGTATGGTAGGGCTTGCCTGCGATCGTGGATCCGATACCATCCCTCTTGCCCTATATGCCGAGTTCCGCTTACTCGATCGAGGCCTTTGAGTTCCAGCCAATCTAGCCGTGCTCGAACTTGACGCATGGCATGTACTTTACAGCTTTAGAGTGCCTGACTTCGGGTTTGCTTAGTAGCGTTCTTTCTGTTTGAGCAATGGATTCCCAATCCAACCAACCGTGGAATGGCGACAAGCGCAATGATACGACAGCGGGTTATAAGGCGCTCGATTACACCGATGCATCATTACACCTGCGCTCTGCTATGAACTACCTTTGTTATCTTATCGGATAAAGCCCAGTTCCATGCCGGTGTGGTGGCCTTTTTTTACCTACTCGGATGAATGGGAGGAGAAGGAGAGTAAATGCGATATGGCACACTAAATGCCGATTTCAAGTACTGTTTCCTCGCTTCGCAAAAAATTGGTACACAGCTCCAGTGTAACCGCGGATGGATGCCGTTGTTTGTTACTGCTTCCAAATGCGAGCGCCACCTGCACACGCCTTTGTGCTCCAAGAAAAAACACCTTTCAAGTGGAATAGCAGTGGATACCATGTGTAGCATGAGAACAATGGTGGCCATTAAATGAGCCCTTTTGGTACTTGGGCACGCTCCATAGCGGCCTGAGGTGGTGACCTCCGGCACCGGCCTACACTTGCTTGGCGCATTGGACGCCTGGGGCTGTTCCATGCATCCACGGAAAATCGCCATCGGCATGTGCTTGTATATGTTGGTATTTTTATGTTACTTTACTCTTCCACAATTGAAATTCTGCATTCGTCTTGCCTTCTAGTTCACCCTTGCATATTCTTTTTTTTAGTATATGGCTTTTAGTGGCATGGTCCCGCTAATACAGGCGCCCAAGCGCAACTGGTCTCGCACCATTGGCGTGTTACCAGTCTTGTTTGGGCTGGCATTGCTGCTGTGGTCCTATTACGCCTACGTGGGCCATCACGGCCGGATGCTGTGGGCTCTGGACCCGACCCGAACTGTTGTGTACCTGGTGTTTTACCACCTCTTGTTTGGGCTCTTTGTATGGTGCTACTTTCAATGCATTCTGGTAGCGCCTGGCGCTCCGCGGGCACGGCTGTTGACGCTGTCCTCGCCTTTGACCCCGGCTGGCCCCGAATCGCAAGAGGTTCAGGAAAACGACGGCGAGCGCCATCACCATCTGGGCGAGTCACCCGACGACGTTGGCCTGCAGGTGATGTCGCCCAGCCCGGCCACTGTTCCGCTGAACCCGCCGGGCCATAACCGCGGCGCCTCGGGAGCCATAGCAGCTGTGGACACACTGGCCTGGGCGACAGTTTCGGCCACCAGCACGATTCGCCCCGTGGTCGATCACCACCCAGTGACGGTCAAGTTCAACGGCGGCCGACGGTACTGTCGCAAGTGCCAGACGGAAAAGCCTGACCGGTGCCACCACTGCAGCGCGTGTCAGGCGTGCGTACTCAAGATGGACCACCACTGTCCCTGGATTAACAACTGCGTGGGCTACGGCAACCAAAAGGCCTTTATCCTGTTTCTGGTATGGGGAACATTGTACTGCGCCTACTGCTTTGCTACCAGTGTGCTCACACTTGTCCGCCAGTTGCTCGACATGACCTCGCAGGACGACCTGGACCTGCACTTGATGTTCCTTGTGATCGCAGCGGGTCTCTTTACCATTTGCCTGGCAGTCTTTACAGGGTTCCATCTGTACCTCTTGCTCACCAACACCACGACCATTGAAACGTACGAGAAGAACCGATTCCACTTGACGCTGCGACCTGGGGATCCCGTGTGCCATTACCGTAATCTCTTCAACCTTGGCCCTTGCCAAAACTTTCTCCAGGTCATGGGCCCGACGTGGTGGCTGTGGTTTCTGCCCGTTATCAATTCGTCCGGCGATGGCCAAACATTTCCAGTCAACTCGTACTCTTACAATGCATTCCCAACGGACCCTGCGACTGCTGTTTGAACTGACTAGTATGGATGGCCTTTTGGAGGAGGAGGAAGAGGAGGGGATGACATTGTACACTAAACAACGGCCACTTGCTAGCCCGCTTCACTTATCTGTGGCCAGCCCATGCCCTACACAGTTGACAGCAGCACACTCACATCTGTGTGTGTTTTCCCGACTTTTTGTTCGCGTTCTGTACATATCGGCTTGGACATTGAAGGATTGCCTATGTTCGTTGTGTTGGTGAAGGTTCTGGTTTTGTGGGCTTTATTGATACAGTTATTCAGGAATGCTTGAGGTACTATCGGTCAACGACTCCATTTTGCAACGACACTGAGATAAAACGCGAATACCCTACGGCTTTGGCGTAGGCATTATTTTTTGGGAGTGGGGAGGAACGCTATAGGATACAGGACGGGATGTGGGGAAAGGGAAGTGTGGTGCAACACCACCTGCACCCAGAAGCACAGATTTGGCCAACAAAGGGGCACACGTGTGTCTCTGGGCTCAGCGACGCAGCTTATCCATAAACCTGTGGCGCGGCGGCACCCGTTGAATATTGGATGGGCGAATTTGCATTATCTCGTCGGTCTCATTGTCGCGGATAGTGAGGATGGTATCGTCAATGATGCGGTCATGGTCGTCCTTGACGATGACCACTTTGAGGACGAGGCCCGTGCGCTCTTCGTCCTCGCCCTTGAGGATAAAGTCCACATGGTCGACTGCATGCATAGTCCACGATACCCCAGAGAAACCCACAACCACACATAGTTTGTTAGAAAAGTGGCGACTAAGAGCCAGTGCCCGAGGGCTGAAAGCGACAAAGAAATAGAAAAAGAAAGACCCATGTCACAATGCTTATGGCCCGAGTTTGCACCACACATGGTACATGGTCAGCCAATGCTCGGCATGGGCAGCTTCAATGCTGCCCTCTGGCCCTGCCTGTCCTTACTATTGTATTCGAGGTCTTCCATAATCGGAAACATGGTGCTACACGTGGAGAGACGCTACCAGTGGGTACTGGGCGTATGAGAAGAAATTAAGCGTAAAAAACTAAGGCACAGCTGCGCCAGCGAAAAAAAAAAGGAATGAGCAATGGGCCAACGAAATGGGGCGTGTCAATGGCTTGGGAGGGCACGCCGCACAAGAAAAAGGTATGGCTCACCAAAAAAAGACGAGAGGGGAGAAAAGAGGAAAGGAAACGCCTAGAAGCGGTTGGACAAATCAAGGTGTCAAGTAATGAGTCCAGACCGGTTCAAGGTCAACCAAAGCGATAAGCAGAGCACAACTTTTTCATGCACGCCCTGAGCCTGGGCGTGAGGGTATTTATACGAACGGCCATGCCAAGGTCGCCTTCTTTTTGACTTGCAGTGCCAAACACTGTGGTGGTCGATCCCTGCCGGCTGGCGTCATGACTCGCTGCACCGCAGTTGCACAGAACGCTGGAACACGGCAGCCGTGCCGAAAAACAGCCCGTGAACCACCCATCCAAGGCCAATGGACACACATGCTTTGCCAAAAAAATTTAGCCCAGAGCCATATTTTCTTTTGCTAGCCACCATTGGTCACGCTGGGCATGATTGTTGCTATCTCATGGGTGGCCCAGATACGCTGCCACGCAATCCCAGCCGTGCACCACACCCTATTAGTGACACCCGACTCCCCCCACTTGGCCCCAGAGTTCTCCCTCTCCCACAGCACTATATTTTACCCGACATTGAGTGTCAAAAGTACGTAGCGTTGCTACACTGGAAAGTTTATCTGCTTGTTTTCCTCGGCAGCACCTGCCTACCCATGGTTAGGAAGCATGCACCGTGCAGATACGCAGCAAATTTAAAAAAGTGGCCTCGAGGGTTTGCCGTGACAACTGCACCACGCCTCGGTCAACCGACCCATCTTCGTGTGAAGCGACAAATCGGTCTAGAAATCCTGCACAGAATGCCTGACCGCAAAAGGCTATATAGTCCCGATGGCGCCTGGTGCTGTGGGTCGTGGTATCGTTACCAGTGACCCAAGTCCCACTGCTGCCCTGAATTGCTTACCAATTTGTCACTCGAGGCCGCCATCTGCCAGTAGGTAGCAGGGCACTGGACACGTATGACGTAGCCAGGTAAGCGGCGGTGATCATGTATCGCAAAAATCCATTGCTGATCACCGCACGGTAACTGATTCCTGCATTGCACCCCCATTGAATACTCACCACATACCAATCTTCAGCATGGAGTCGTAAACACTCCTACCATCTTTGAAAAAAACGGGCAACTTTACTGCACCCTGGCGGTTACCAGCTACGTATGAGGTTAACGTTAGCAGTAGTGCTTACCTCGCCAGTACACGTTGCCGTAATGATTGGCCCAGCATGCACGACCTTCGTTTCCCAACCTTACCCAAAAATGGGAGAGCGACAATGGGTTTATTTTGCTTTGGCTGTGTCATTAGTACGCACAGTCCCAATCGGCAAGAGTTGGTCTTAAGTCAGCAAAAGGACAAGTGCCAAGGCTGCTGCAAATACTACGACGATCGGACCTCAAATTAGGGTACCTTATGGATAGGCCTTAGGCCGCCTTGGACTATTATCGGCAGCACATGGCCTTCAACATTCCCACTTTGGCTGGTCTCCAACCCATTATTACCGCCATTGCGCCGTGGTTACGGGCTGAGTGATTACGCAATTCCTCTAACTGGCAACAAAAACGATAGGCAAAATCCTTGGGCGCGCCCAAACCAGCGTGGTAATTTTGCAAAAGCCACTTTGAGAGAAGCCGAGGTCGGCTGATACTTGCTCATGAGACCCTAAAACAAAGAATGCGCGTCAGGCTGCTACGCCATCGCCCACCAGAGGTCCACAGCATCGGGTGCTAAGCAGCCCGTTGTAATCCAATGATGTATCGGGTGATGACTTGCTGTGCCAGCCTGTGAGACGAAATAAACAGCCCCCCCCTCGGTCAAGGAATGCCACGGGCTCATGGTTGCTACTTGCCGGCAAGCAATCGGAAACCGATTGAATACATGGTATAAATTAAAACCGATGCGGGTACCACATGACTGGTCAAGCTGCATACTATCCCTATCACCACTGGCACTGTTCAGCGCGCGCCTTGGGGCGAGTATCTGCTTTCCTGATACTGACACTATCCTAGGATACCGGGTTAGCCAGGCAACAAGGCCCTCCTCGCGGTGTTGCAAATGTCCATTGTTGGTCTTGACTCTGTTTGGCTCCGTAATATCGTAATCGCTGGCATTTATTCATCGAATCATGGCACTTGAGCGCATTTCAGTGATTTCGGCCATCCATGTTATCACAAATGGCGTGTTACAGTTACATAAAGGTTCAACCGCAGCGAAGAACAAGAACGAGAGGCAACCCAAGAGACTGCATTATACTGTAATTCAATTATAATAGGACATTTTTTTCCATTCAGAGGAATCAAGCCTATAAAGGTAAAAAAGAGGCAATCAATCGGTGGGAGGTTTTGCCACCTGCTCACAGCAATTGAATAAATTATTAAAGTTAAATTTGATAATACATGCATATTACACACACTTTCCCAAGTTCACCCTTCACTTGGGTCCCATGCCATGCTAAAACTGGCATTGGGGCCACTGGATTTGGCCACGCTATAGTAGCCCAAAGCGGAAAACTCGTCGCCAATTGCCTGGCGCGCCAGTTCATCGATTTCTTTGGTAATAAGACAGATAATCTTTTTAAACTTGGCGTCAATCTTGTGGATGGTGTCCTGTAACGCTTGGGTTTGGCTCAGTGTAGCGATGGTATCGGCGATACGGTTGTACACAAGGCAGAGCACCTCGCAGAGGGTGTCAAACGTTTGGATGTAGTCCATGTCGAATGGGTAGCTTTTGGCGTCCAGGTACACAAATGCCATATCATCGGGCACGTAGGTGGGAGCTGCAGTCGTAGTTGACGCTGCCATGGTAGTGGACCCAGCAGTGACCATACTGCTGCTATGGTGGAGCGATGGGGCGCCGCCTCCACTCTGGGCCAGAAACCCACCATTGCCACTATGCACGATGCTGCCATTGGGTAGCATTGCGGTGGAAGCAAAGCTGTGGTTGCTGGCGTTGTGAAGGAGGAAGCTGGACATGGCTGCTACGCCATTGCCTTCGTCTATGCTTTTGGTCTTGCGGAAAAAGGGCTTTTTGCGGTGCTTCTCACCCTCGGCAATGTACTCTTGGTATTCGTTCATCAGCATGCTGAGAGCTCGAATAAAGTCGTCAGCGGTGTTGATGTT
>JANBQA010000657.1:0-11444 GCA_027576955.1 Dimargaris xerosporica
TGTTCCAACCGACGGCCAATCCGAAACCCGCTACGACTATACCGTCGATATCACCTCGACCATCGTGGTCACTGGGACTCAGACTGTGATCGCCTAAGTCCTTGGTCTCATTCTGCTACCGACTAACCTGCCTGGTACGCAGGTAGTCACTGACTATACGCAAAATGACCCTTTAGGATTATTTGATATCATAGCAAACAAAAACAACACGACCCTTTGACCTAAGCATTAGTTGAGCACTGTCGTCCAAGCTAGTAATAAAACCGTTTTGATATTAGCAACCTTACCCTGCAATCAAGTTATGCCGTGGTGCTTTCGTACCTAGTGGTGGTGGAGGCGAGAAAGGTCAACCTACCCAATATTTGCAATCGTTGGGTTCTGTGGAGCAACAAAAAAAAACGGTGAATAGCTGCTAACCAAAAAAATCGCTGGAGAGAATACCTGGGTGCACTAGTAGTAAAATCCCAACCGAGGCATATCGACCTGGCCTCGATGGATATTTTAGGCTGTCCTGGTTTTAATTATCTTGAAGCATCTTTTATGTCATACGTAAAAAATATAGTAATAATATCCACCTACTAAAGCTATATACCGCACTCACTGACATCGCCTGGCCGGACTACACAGCAAACACTTCTCACTTCGAAACTAAGCGTGATGTTTTTTACATGGACACTATCTATTTACATGAGGGGAAATAAACGTGAGAAGGAAAGTAGCACACCATTAAACATAAACAGCAATATAGTCGGTCTATTTACAAGAATTGGCCTTGGCAGGAACGTGTGGTCTTTAAGGAGCCAGAGATCAGCCACTGCCCTAAAGGTGAACATTATTGTGACAAAGCAATGACTCTAGTTGAGCAAGGCATGGACGGAATTGCTTGCCTTGACGCTGGGGTTGGGGATGGGTAATCCATGGAGAGGCGAAGTTTTGGCAAGATGTTTTCAGGGCCAGAAAACTCGGCCACGCCTGACAGCAAGCTTCTGGGGGAGGACTGGGGCGACGGTTGGGGAAAATGGGTCTGTGGCATATGGTGCTTGAGATAGTTGGCATTTGAGGAGCTCCGCGCCACAGCCGTATAGTGCGCAGAAGCAAGCGATGGCAGCTGGTTGCCCATGGTTGACAGCCGTGACGAGGAGGTCGACGACGAGGTGGTGCTCATGTTGTCCTCGGCTCGCCTTTGGGCAATAGTGCTGACCAGCTCGGTCATCGACGGCAGAGTGATTCCCGTAGTGACCCGCCTGAGCCCTGCATGCATGTTCACCGTTGCGTGTGGGTCGGTGGTCTGGGGGCGCGTCAGGAAAGCTGCGGTGAACACCACGGGCGAGGTCACCGGCTCCGCATGCGGCATGGGTCGGTAGTCGTCCCGCAAAGGAGCTGACTGGGGTCGAACAATGCCCGCAGATTTGGTAACCGTTGCCGATAGACCCTCGGAGCCGTGGACAGTAGAAGGCTTGGGCAGAATAGGTCGAACCTGTGTCACCACCATTCGGCTCGAGTTGCACGGGCGACCTCGCTTGACCGAGGCACCCGAACCAACGGCCGTTGACCGCGAGAGCAGCTGAGTTGAGGGCACTGACGCCTTGGTTATGGGCTGGGTCAGCAATGCACCGTCTGTTTTAGCCTTATTACAGCTCTTTTTGGTGGCCACTGGTTTGGGTAGCAGGCCCTGTTTCTTTTTGGCATACTGACGCTTATTCTGGAACCAGATCTGGATATATTTCATGTCCATGCCCGTCTGCTGGACCAGCTTTTCCTTGGCCTCGCGACCCGGCAACGGATTGGCGTTAAAGGCCGCCTCAAGTACCTCGCACTGCTCCTGCGTCAAACGACGGCGCTTGGGCTTGGGAGCAGTATCGTCGGTGGCACTGCGCTTATAGCAGCTGGGTAACTCGTGGATCCAGTTCAATTCGCGTCGACCAGAGCTCCCTGTGACAGGCCCCGCCAGCTGACTGAGACGGCAGCTGGGCCACGACACACTCTTGGGCACATAGCGAGGCCCTGCATTAAAGGCACCCATGCTGTATTTGGGCTGCTGAGGAGAGGCCTTCACTGCCGGGAACCGAGCCACCCGAGTGTGCATAAGCGGGGGCGATGAATACACCATCGTGGGTTGACGGGCCGAAGTGTATACGTGCGATGTGCCAGGCATTTCGTGTATCCTTAACTAATACCAAACCACCCGGGCTAAAATACTACCCCGCGAGGCGACAGTAAGATGGTAGGGCAAAGCTGTTGCTCCTATAAGCAGCCACACACCAGAGTGCGGGTGAAAGAGATTAAGGCAAAGCCAGCACTCAATTTGAGAGCAGGAAACAAGGGGCCAGCGGGTAGCCGACGGTCACACGAGCGATACAACCAAGCAAATGGTAATAGATAGGTTGTATGGAGCGACCGTTCGTTTGAACTGTGGCCCAAAGGTTATGGGTACAGTGATGCAACACAGACTTGTGACTGCGTGGGGGAGCACTACAGTAGCAACAAAGGCAAAGACAGTAAGGAGGGGCCGAGAAGCGCTACGGCCCAAGCAGATGTGACATTGAAAAAACAACGAACTATGCAGCACGGAAATGCCGCGCTGCCTGCCTACTTATATGGTAGAGGGTTCGCCAAACCAAGATCGTTGCGGGTGGCCGCTGTTGGCACTCACAGCCACAGTCAACAATCACCCCCCCCCCGCCTCCAGCGGGTGGTGTGACGTTGGCCGTACGCTTTAGCGTCCTTCCTGTTTTGGGAAGCAAGTGGCCAGCCGACAGATGTAGAGGTCGGCACCGATGGGTTACATCGTGAATAAGCCCACCCCCTGGCCTAAAAGGCCTCCACTGGTCACTGGTCACCAGCGGGGTTCTGGAATGGTATTTTTGATTGACAAAGGGAACAGCAGTGACGATAAAAGCGGTAAGCCTCGACGATGCTCATTACACGATACGGCTTATGGCCGCTGGTGAAAGCAGAGACTAAGATGTCCATTGACCGTTTGCGATGTTTTCCAAACCGAACCGCTTGGCGGCTTTGGTGAGCGCAAACATTCTCGGAATAGCGACCATTGTGACACTATTTTCTCTGCTTTCTATTTTCAGGGCCCCAAATGGGCCGCGCTCAACTGGGCCAAGGACACAGGGAGTCAATAACCACCGGATCCTGGGTCTCGCACTGGTCGCGAAAGGAGCCTTGTGAGGAAGACGACCAGCACAAGGCAGAACGGGGCAGGGTATGGGGCCTGGTGGTAGCCAAAGATAGTGCTGGGCTCACGGTGAGCTCCCCGACAACTTTTGCCCAGCTGGTCTGTAAATAGGCGTGTTCTGGGCGAATCGAAGCCAGCTACCGTTTGGGCTTTGCGAACCGTTGGGTGCCAAGACCTTGGCTGAATGGGCGGCTGCTCAATGGAGCGGGCTAGAGCAGAGTGTAAAGAACCATGGGGAAGCGTACAGTCACGGGCGCCTAGTGGACCGTGGTCACCGACATTTGAAATGCTGCTGCGATGCGCACCTCTATTGATACCGTCGAGTTAGGCGGTTGACCCAGTAACCCTATGACAGTTGGAGGCATGGCTTACTGCTTGCGACCTAGCGCCCTGTCAGTGGTCACAGCAACTTCTGTATCACTTGGGTTCATCCAATGCGCTGCCGGATATTTTTAAAACCATCAGGGATCAAGGGGCGGTGGTGGGGAGAGATAGCGCTGGTGGAGCCCAGCATGCCTAAAAGAAGCCGTGAGTCGTTACTGCCGTGCGAAGATTGTGCGTCATCTGTGGGGTCTGGTTACACCATCACCATAGGGCCCGCATTCTCAAGAATGAATTACCACCAACAAGCCAGCGCAATCGTTACGCAGCCAGGTGATGCTGGTCATCCCACAGCCGCCATTGCTGCTTTTAGTCGGCAAGGCGTCGCACGACTTTTGGTCGGCGCGTTCACAATTGTCACTGATTGCACTGCTGGGTGAGCCAGGCTGTACCAGTGCTTTGACAGGTAGTGGCCCAATAGGTCGCACTTGGTCCGCTGGGAAGGGCTGGTGATCAGGCGCCACCCGTGCGTGTGTCACCGTAGCTGCTCTATCTGATGCGTCTAGGGCTATTGGCAAGCAGCAGCGCCCTGTAGCCGTGAAAATGTATAGGATATTCCTAGCCAACGCCCCACACCCATGATGACTACAAATAAAAATAAACCAGCTGCTAGCAACAGTTGGCCCCTGCAGCCTAAATAGCGCCCAAAAGCAAGGATTTTGGGGCTAGGTCAAGGCAGCTGCGACTTAAGCCCTATGGTTTAGCGCTTCTTGGTGTACTCTTTTTGTTTGAAAGGTGAAAAAAAGGGAGACTAGGCCGATGCATGCTGTTGAAAGGGGCTCGAGTAATCTCGATTAGTTATGACTTGGCATGGGACTTCCGACGCTAATCAATCGACCCCACTATAATTGGCCACGGTAGGACTGGTATCTGCTTTGTTCGCATCGCTTGCAGAATCAATGGCCACACCTACTGTTGTTCGGCATTGCAGTGAACAAATAGCCAAGACGGTACCGTTTGAACAGTGTTGAGCGACGTGCTGGCGACTGGTCCACAAGACCAGCGCTTCTAAGCGAACACAACCCCTCACCTTTTTACATACTAGCTTAAACGATGCAAAGTTTGAGTGGGCACTATCAGTTACGGCTAAGCTGTTGTACCCTTTTACTGCTATAGGCCAGCTCCGCGGGTACACACGCACATACATACGCACCGAGGTTAGTCCAGCAGCACCGTGGTCGAGTGGCGCGCGCGCGTGAATATCAACCCAGGCGTTGGCAAAGGAGATAAAGTGTGCCTTGCTCTCACTGGAATATAATGAAAAACGGCGACAAGGCGTCAGGCCGCTGAGCAATGTAGCTTAGACAGCTATCAGCGCTTAATAAGAGGCGAACACGGAAGACATTATTGCCCGACCGGAAAGCACGTTGGCCCAAAAAATTTACTCGCACGCTCACACAGAAATAATGCGAGAGATTTGAGTCCAATAGCCAGGGACCAAGGTTGCTGGGTAGCTGGGCGGTGGTCAATGGTATTTGCCGTGACGCTGGGCCCATCAAGTGCGATGGATAGTGGCTTGAGGCCTTTTCGACGGCCTAAGCTGAAAAGTGCCACTCGCAACCAGGCCCAATTAGGCCTTTATGCGCTTGAAACCGCGTGCCTCACTGACATCGGAAAGTCACACCTCGTTGCTTTATCCCTATAAAAGGCATAAATAGACAGGAAAAACGTAACAGGGCACACGGGTGCCATACGCGCCTAATGTTAAGCAAATCGATGCCAACGGTTGGATTGGGTCAACAATGGGCGCCCAGCGAGGGTCTTTAGGCAACTCAGCAACCACACCTGACTACATTCCACCAACTAAAGTGCTTTGATTAGCATTAGAGCGCCCGGTCAAATGATGGCCCAGCAGTTGGTAGCAGTAGCGCATCCAAGCAGCGCTACCTGTTGTGTATGTATGTGAGCGCTCGGTGTAGAAAATAAAAATCCAACACTGGACAGTGACTGGCCGTGTATTTAGAGCACCTGTGTGCCCAACCACCGTGGGATGGCATAAAAGGGCTTACCTATTACCGTATGAACAAGTCCTGATAGCACAGCCTGCCCACGATGATACGACGACACCTGAGTCACTCTGCGTAGCGCTGTAGGCTTGCATACGCCACACCAGCAAACTATACGCCTTTTTTGCTCATCCACCGTCCATTACTATTTGCACTGGCCGATGTGTTCCCAGGCGCTCACGCAACAGTATAAAGATCAATTCCTTGTGTCCCTTGACCCAGCGTCGGCCAGCACGCGCATCCCCCAAGATGAAATGAACACGAAGGGATGCCAAGCAATGCCCGCCTGTTCTCACCCCTCCTCTCTTGGGACCAGCACTCGAGTGCCTTCTTTCCGTTGCCGAAAAAAGACGTTGGTACAAATAATCGGAAAGGTCATTGGCCAGGCCAACGCCCTTCCTCACTGGCGCTGGGTCGTGGTTGTTGCTCTCATGGGCGCTGCGGGCCCATTGAAGGTATCAAGTGTGGGCTTGCGATGACGCGGTTGAACGCAAACGTCTCGCTGCTCATGACTTCTTGCCCACATTGGAGCTCCTGTCGCCGAAACCCCGAAATAGAGCCCTGGAAAGCAGGGCGTAGATTGACGAGGAACGGTAGCCATGCGTTTTTTTTTCACCCACTTCTTTTGGCGTGCAGAATAGTTCACCCTTGTCTCATGGTCGACGCCTAATAAAACCAGCGATGGACATTGGCCGATAGGGGGGAGGACACTCGCAGAACACATGGTCTTGGCGCGACATTAGCTGACCAATTGCCCCCGTAGCCTCGACCCTCAAAGCGATGCGTCGCCCATCGAATTATTGCGCAGCGTGTGTGCCAGTGCCGCGCTGAAGCCTTATGGTGGTTACCACTGCCTGGCTATTGCTACATAGCCGGTGGAACGCTTGCGGATTACGTGCAAACGGTGCACGCTCCCGTCTTGACTGGCAACAGGTCCTGTCAGTGAAGTCATAATAGGTGTGGGACGGCTGCATGGGAACGAAATATCTCGGCGCCTCCTTTTCATGTTGCCTTTAGGCTATGCGGTAATAACTAGCAGCAGCTGCGTTGAACTATACATTAGCAATGGCCCACCGTATTAACAGCTGCAGCAAGCGCCCAGCCAAACGCGCAACAGCGTGATCTCCCACCGGGTTCTGTCTGGCAGTCACAATACTGCGCCAACTGGGTGCGGTACTCTGTGAATTTGGATACTTGTGCTTCGCCGATTTATTTAAGCAGACACAACATTACCGTTTTACCTAAAGGTGCACTGAAGCCAGAACGCAAACATTAATTGCAGAGTAAACCGAACCTCTCCGCAGAAAAGCACAAAGGGAAACAGCATGGCCATCTCGATACTATAAAGAGCCAGCGGGTTAATCTGGCATCTTCACTCAAAACAAGACTTTGGCCATATCGCCGCAGGGCCCACTGGGCCGAGGGAGCGGAACCTCCCCCATGACGCGTGGAGCAACCATCGACCCAGAACAGGCCGCGGTCTCCGCACCAAAGTGCGTTTCCCACGCGCCTCAAAGGGACCCAGCGGGCACAGAGCGGGACAGGCCCCTGGTCTCCCACAGCGTTAACACATTGGCCGCACGAGGTACGCCCCCGCCCGCACCAGAGGTGGCAGACAGCGGGCGGCGGCAATGTTGACTACGTGTGGGATACGGCATACAGCGCTATCGTTGGCCAGTGGCAGCGTGGTTTCTGTTCATGGCGGAATGCGCTCGCAACGCCCGTATCCGTCGGTGCCTCTGGCCCGTAACGCCGCCCACAGGACCTGCTAGCCGTTGGGCGCAGGAACTGTCAGCAGTAAATACGGATAAAACGCACCGACGGGACCCGGCAGCGATCCTAGAGGTCGATCCCCTCCCTCCCGATACAAGACACATTCCCTAATGACCAAAATCGCACAAATGCCACCAAACCAAACATGCTGCAAACAAACCAAGCCATTGCTTGCCCTGGCTTGCACTTATCTAGCCCGTTCCTGGGTCTGAAATTCTTTTTCGTGGTCCAGCCTGGCTCCCTGAGCCGCCCAGCGAAAAAAAAGCCTTCAAAAATTTTTAATAGACACCACTTTTTTGCTAACCCAAACTTTTCTTGGGCCTATCATCACACTAACCTGCGCACACTTGACCAGCAACATCACGTGGCCATGCAGTCCCACGCACAGCCGTTGGGTATTGCCGCATGAAAAACGCACCACAACAATAGCGACTTTGGTGCCAGCCCTGAGAGGTGAACCTTTGGGCGATCCTGGTAGAGCGTTCATCCGCCACATGCTATCATGAGACGATTGCAACCACGGCGGCACAGGTGCGTGCTGGTTGGGGTGGCCATGCATGCGCTATCACAACAGGACCACCGCTGGTGCAGCAGGGAGAGATTTTAATACTTCAAAAATCGTTGACCTTGCGTCCGCGGCGCAACACTTATTGCTGCCCATTAAGCCATTGGCTCTGCCAAAGGGGCCTGATTACTGAGCCCTAGTTAGCCGGTCCTTGACTGCCCCTGGCCTAGTTGGGTGGCGGGAAGACAATGCCGATTCTGGCGTGCAATAAGCGGTGTATCGAGGCAAAGAAATCCGCACTGACTAACCAGGGCGCGATGCAAGCTTCACACCCTCCTTAATATGTCCCTTTACTCCACTTTCCCTTTGCATAGACTGAGGCATCGAGCCCGCCATCAGCATATTCTCGAGAATGCCAGCTGGCCCAATCTTTGGTTGTTTGTCCATGCAAGCGCCCCAGCACTATTGTTCGACGAGGCCGAAGTCAGCACCCGTGCTCCCCCCTTCTCCACTGCGTACCTGAATCCTGCGCAGGTGTAGGCTAGCTCGAAGCATGCTGCCGAGGAAACCAGGGCTGGAACGTCCCTCGCGCCGTACCTGTCCCTGCAACCCACGCCCCGATGCACTCGCCAAATCACCAAGTACGCCTCCTTAATAACACCTGTTCCCCCTTTCATTTGTTGCTCAATGCAAATGGGAGCAGTCCAGGAACACCCCACCTAGCGTGACAATAGGTAACAACGAGAGTCTGGCATGCACTGGCCAACATTTCATTGGCAAGTGCCTATGACTGCGCACTTGCATCCCCTCTTTTGAAATGACAAAAAATAAACACCCTACTGGTGCTGACAAGCGCAGGAAACTTAAATCCCCATCCTAGCAAAAGTTGCTTGTGTAGAGCTGCTTAGAGCACTAGAGGTTCCCAGCGCCCCAAGGAACTTTTCTACGGCACTATTGCTCCCATCACCATTGTCTCATACTGACCAGCTCCAGTTCGCAGCTGCGTATAAAAAGCCAAGCAACGCTCCCTAGAGAGACGGCATTCAGCAGCTTTATCTCTTCGCCTCATTACCTTGGAGGTTAGCAAGATCCAACCGCAGATTTCGCTCATACACCTACCATACACCCCTGTGTATCATTGGTTAGGCCGGTCTACCTTTTTCTCTCTCGAAACCTTTTTACCTCGAATCAACTTTCACCTTAAGCACTATGAAGGTCCGTGTCGCTCTCTGTGCAGTGATTGCATTGGCCGCTATTGCTGGCAATGTTGCCGCTGCGCCCCTCGACAAGCTCTTTGATACCTTGGTCTGCGCCGATGTGCAAGTCGCCAATAAGGGCCTGAGCCCTGGTCCCGATTGCGCCAGACGTAACGGTGGTGGCAATGGCGGTGGCAACGGAGGTGGTAATGGTGATGGCAATGGCGGTGGCAACGGAGGTGGTAATGGTGATGGCAATGGGGGCGGCAACGGAGGTGGTAATGGTGATGGCAACGGGGGTGGTGACGGTGATGGCAATGGCGGTGGAAACGGGGGTGGTGATGGCAACGGGGGTGGTAATGGTGATGGTAATGGTGGTGGCAACGGGGGTGGTGACGGTGATGGCAATGGCGGTGGAAACGGGGGTGGTGATGGCAACGGGGGTGGTGACGGTGATGGTAACGGAGGTGGCGATGGCGGTGATGGCGATGGTAACGGAGGTGGCGGTGACGGTGATGGTAACGGAGGTGACGGTGATGGCGGTGACGGCGATGGTGGTGACGGCGATGGCGGTGACGGTGGTGATGGCTATGGCAATGGCGATCGCTATCCCGGCAGCGAAGGCTATTAATCGACCGTCTAAATCGAATGCGGCGACTACCTGTAGCCTAATACTAACTAGAGCCTGCTGCTAGTGCATTGTATCCTTTCCTCTGTTCCTTTTCGTGTTATTTTGTGTGGCACTGTGTTCAAAATCTAATTTCTGTCCGCTCAAACCACTGTTTGAGGCTTAGTATATCGCCTAGTCTTTGTATGGACGTCTAAGCTGTATAGTTTAGCAGTCTCGCTTCCCTTCGTTAAGTACGGCCTGGAGTGTAACATTATACCGGCAAATAAAGGCCCTGTCATTTTCATCGATTATAGCCTTGTAACAGGTCGCACACTCTCATAGCCTGCTGCTGGTGGAGCACATAGAAAGAAGGGACCCAACCGTGTAACACCGCTGCGCTCAGCCTATTGCTGGACGCCAGCTGCGTTGCTATGCTCTACAAGATTGCCCTGTCCACCCTCTGGCCTGCGCACAAAAAGAAACGGTCCAAAGCAAGCAATACCCCCGTTCCCTTTGTTCATTGCGTGCTCTACCATTGGTGACAAGTCTATTGAAGTACTCCATTCAACACTCGCAATCCCATTTACCTCAACTGGATGTCCTTGCTCCGCCAAGAGTGCAGCATTTAGCCCTTGTTCACCGTTTGCACTGTCCCGCGTGCACAGCTATGGCGCAGCCTTTCGACCTCACAAGTTCACCAACCCTGGTGCCCTTTCACCTCGATGGGGACCTGACCGCGTTGACCCTGGGCCACACGCCCTCGGACTCGCTCACCCTGTCGCAAATTCCCTTTATCGTCGGAGTCGCTGGTGAGTGAATGCAGTAAGGCTGTAGCAGGGTTGTCTGGCCTGTAGGGCTTGCGCATAGAGCCCAAGACTAAGCGAAAAAGAGGAGCGGGTGAGACGCAGCACCCATTAACAAGTATACTGCTTGCGGTGCGCCACCTAACTAACTACCGCTTATCCCATGGGTTATATATGACGAGCAGGTGGACGGGCTTCGGGCAAGCGCAGTATGTGCATGGCCCTCTACGAGCAGATTCGCCACCAGCCCTATATGCAGAATCACCATGTGCTTGTCCTTTGCCAAGACGACTTTTATCGCAACCTGACCGACCGCGAGCGCGAGTTTGCCCTCCAGGGCCGGCTGAACATGGATCATCCCGGTAAGTCTGGCCGTGTGACTGGAACGACACGAGCTTTGGCGACGTGATGATAACACACAATAGCCATTGCCGTCGCTCGGGTCAACTGGGCCTTGTCGTATTTACGATGACCAACCCATGGGTACAACACTAAAAATGCCGAGCCACGCACGAAGACTGACTCTGTGTGTGCCTCACCCACGGCCCTGCCACTATTTGGTATGTATCTGTATGTATGTATGCCACCCGCTGCTTAGATGCCTTTGACTTTGACTATCTGGAAAAGGTGCTGAGCGCTATTCGCCAGGGTGAACCCGTCCAGCTTCCTGAATGGGACCCGGTCACGTTCACACGGTAAGAACACCACATTTTGCTTATTCATTTTGACTGACCTAGGGCCACTATTCGTGGGCATTATAGACAAAATAGTACGCCCTCTCATGCACCCATCGTCTAACCTTTCTGAGCCCACCACGTTCTGGAAACTACGGTATTCCTGCTTTGTTCCTTGGCCAACTGATGAATGTGCATGCCCAGAAAACCGGGGCGGCAGCTAGATCACAAACCGGACGTCGTTTTGCTCACGGGTGTGCTTATTCTGTACAAGCGCCGAATTCGAAACCTCTTGTCACTGCAGGTGTT
>JANBQA010000658.1:0-11437 GCA_027576955.1 Dimargaris xerosporica
ATGGCGCTCGGTGCTCCTCCTCCATCACCGGGCGGCCCGCATGCTAGTGGGCCTGTGGTGGTTGAACCAGCGCTGCTATTTTCCCATGGGGGCGGTGGGCAAAGTCATTTGCTGCCCAAGGCTGCCTGACCCTAGCCCTGGAGTGGGGAAAGCTGGGATAATTTAGCGCCCGACTAGGGGTGGGTGATAAGGCCAGCGACTCTGAGCGGTGGAGAAGAGGCGCCAGGGCCATCCCAGTGCCCTAGACCCTCGCTCTTCCGTCATCCTGGGTAAACCATGGCCTGGTGCGCAAGCCGTGTTGCTTGTCCCGGGTGCCCAAAATTGGTATCCATTATCGGCCACCCACGAAAAAGGTGCTGAACTGGGCAGCCGTGCAGATGCAGCCAACCAGGGCCACTTAGCAACCTTCCCCTCACATTCCGCAAAGGCCGCCCAGGCCTCGGCGTCCGATTGGTGAGTGCTGTTAAGCTGGCCTTTCTTTGTTTGGTGGTGATGTGTTGCTAGAATCCCTGTGCTCAACGTTGCTAGTTCCTCAGCCCCCCGATTCAGCACCCTTGTGCCGTGCGATCGCCGATTATTGGGTTGTGGACGTGGTTAACGGGTGGGGTGGAGGAGAAAAAATTATGCGGAGAGTTCATGGAATGCGGTGACGTTGCCAAGTTACACGCATGCTTTCACTTACCAGCGTAACGCTGGGAGCACTGCAACCGGTGTCCATCAGGATCTAGCCTTTTCCTTTAGCCAGCTGAGATACAATGCCCACAGCAAGTTCCTACTTGCGTTTGCGAGCCGTCGCAAGGGCAGGCTGAACGAGTCATTTGGGTTATGCTGGCTATTGTTCTTTTTAGCGAGCGATGATATGTGCGCGGTATATTGCCATCACCCGACTGGTCCATTTAAACTTTGAACGCAGCGCACTGGTGGAGTTTAGCGCCCAGTGCTGGGGGAAGGTATAGTCAGGCATGGACAGGTACGTTTTTGTTCAGCTTCCCTCTAGCGCTGATAGGCAGGGCACGGCGGCTTTGGCGCAAAAATTGCTCACCGCGGCAGCACGGTGTGCGCTAGCAAAAACGGTGCCGCCATAGCCCCTGATACAAATGCAGCCAAGAGGGGTCCGCTGCAGAAGTCGTGCTGCATTCTCACCCCTTCTAGCGCAGGTGGGGGAAATAAAAGGAGGTATAATAGAATGCGCGGCAACGTGCTGTGCATAGCGCTGCGCTGGCCGATCGTATCCCTCCAAAAGAGGCACAGTACACCACACACCATTAGCGTGGGTATAAGCTGCCCACACTGAGGCCCACCTAGAACGAAATCGCACACGCACATACACAGGTACCAATAGGAAATGTCGTTCTGGGCAATTGCGGTGCTGCCCGGTATGCTGATGCGCTTATCTTGGCAAGCCTGTACTCTGTTGGGCGAAGTTGATACCGTCTTCAAGTAAACAATACAGCAATACCATTAGCGAAATGACGTTTAACGGGCTTATTGACGCGTCATTGCCAAATGGGACGGCCCAGAAAGTGCTGATCCGGCCCCTCCAAGGGCCTCATCAGGCAAGAGCAGACGGGCGTTAAAAATAAATCGCTTTACATTGCTTCGTCTGTTTATTCACATCTTTTTTATTTCTCCCACTGGTTAGTCAAAGTGACGTCGTAGCGCGCTGCTGTGGCCAGTCTCTTCCCAACAATAAATATCTATATCCAGGAGCGTGCGGATTTCGTAAATCCCAACCAATCTTCCAAAAGAATCCGTACTAGGTAGACCTAAAGGCCAAGGATCAAGCTTTTCAAAATAAAGGCCCGACACTGTTCTTCGGGTTTTCCAACCATTACTGGCTGCTCAGGCCTGCCATTGATAGTAAATAAAAAAGAAGGCAGGCGGCCTGGGTCGGTGCGGGAAGGCAAATAAGCAGTGGGCGCGTAGATCAGTATGACATCACCTCGCACGCTGGCCGTGCAATCGAGCGAGTATCGTAGAGGTTGGGGCACGATCCAGGCAAAAAAGGGCATTAACACAAAAGCCTGATACACACATACATGCACATACACAATTCCACTCACCAAACAATGGAACATGAAACTATTTACTGGGAAAAAAACGAAAGAGATAAGATAAGAGCCGCGGGCAAGGTGAGATGGTCAACCGCTACCCTACAGCTCCAAACGCATGGGCGGTAGATGCTGGGCAATATCGGCAAGCTCATGGTCGATTTCATCGAGCTGGTTTGTGGAGAGCTCCAACTGATGGCTGACTTTGGTTGCCTCCCACGTCGCGTAGTCCAAATCGAATTCAGTCCGGCGGATCTGCTCCTGGAGGTTAAAATCATCGTGCTGCAAACGTTGCCGTTCTTTTTCGTGCCGGCGAGCCTGCAAGTAGCATGGAGTGGACCATTGCGAACAGAAATAAAAAAACCAGTTTAGCAGAGCGTTCCCTTAGCAAACCAAAGTAGGTTGACCCCACTATGACGCAGCAGCGAGTTCCCCCAAAGGGCATTCTCGCTCGTTGCGTTCGCTTTCTCTGACCCTGCCTACACGTGTGGTCATTGATATTCTAAAAACGACGCCGCGCATCTGCTGGTAAACAGCCCACAGCCATTGGCAGCAGACGATCAACAAAACCTAGTGGGCGTTCACACACACTAAAAGCGTTCAAAGGGGCGCGGCCCGGGTTGCCAAATAGGACCTCATAAACCACCAAGCGAGCGCATGCGCTCAGCTTACAAAAACGAGAGGTGGGGGAAGAGTGGGCGGGCGTTCAACTTACCTCGGCATCGAAGGGTGCCATCAGTGCTTCAAGGCGTTGGCGAACGGGATGGGCGGGCAAGCTTGGCGTGGGAAGTGGTGTGCGATGGTGGTGGGACGTCGATAGGTACGGCGGATGAGGAGTCGTCCCACCGCTGCCGCCCGATGGCGCTGACGCAACCGCACTTGATCCAGGGGGAGGCGGCGGTGGTGGTGGGGGAGGAGTGGTCCGCCGTGAGTCGCCACCGCGCGGGCTGTGGTGATCTACAAGAGGCGTGGTATTGCCGCTCGAATAGGCATAGTAGCCAGAGCCCCGCCGAAACGATGCAGGCGCGCGGTCACCATAGGGAGAACCAGGGCGCGATCGCAAGCTAGCATCTGGTGGGGAGCGCGATCGGCGAGAAGCGGGGTGATATCGTCCGCTGGATGGGCCCGCCGTATAGGGGGTGCGGGGAGACCGCCCCGAGGATAACATCCCCGACGTGTTGACCGTCAACGGCCGCCCATGACTATCATCTTTGCCATTGCGCTCACGGCTACGATCACGATGGCGGTCCCGTTCGCGCGACCGATCGCCTCGTGGACGGCTCCGGTCACTAGGCGTTACGTAGGAGCTGCCGCCGATATAATCACGATCTCTGTCCCGATCGCGGCTGGTTCGGGAATACTCTGGACGCCGCTCGCGGTCTCTATCCCGGTCGCGCTCACGCCCGCGGTCCCGATGGCGGTCGTGATGATAGTGACTACGCTCTCGGTCACGGTCTCGCTCGTGGTACCGGTCATAATCTCTGTCCCGGTCATAGTCACTACGGCTCGCCCGCCGTTCCCGAGAGCGTGTGCGGGAGCGACTGCGCGCACGCTGTTGCTGGACGCTGGGTTCGGGCTCCTCGGCCCATTCGCCTGGCTCGCACTCTGAATCCGGGGTTGGTGCTTTGGCTGGACTAGACGAGTCCACTACCATAGCCGCTGGGCTATCGTGCTCAGGATCCAGGGCGCCTTCTTCTGCTGAACTTGGCAGGGCTTCCATGCTAGAGAGAATCCAGTTGTGAACCATGGGTAGCAAACGATGGTATTAGTGGGCAGGCATAAAGTCTTATGCAATACAAGCCAAAGGTGGTATGGTCCAGTGCCGCGATTTTCCTTGCGATAGGGTGCCAGAGCAGAGCTAAACCCGGCGCACACAATAGTGCCTCCCTTCCCCATACACCACAAAAACGTACTTGTGAGCGGCAGATGGGCCATTGGTGGCCATTCCCGTGTCTACTGCCAAGGACAGGCCATTCGTTGCTGCTGCCGCGGGCGGCGGTGGTGGTGGCGATTCAGGCGGTGGAGGAGGCCAGGCTGGGTCTGTCATGGCAAAGGGTTCCTTGGCTGGTGACGGAAATTCTGGTGAATATCGCTGCGATGCAACCAAGGTTCACTCTGGGTACAACGGTTCGTGGCTGCCGCAACCGTGAGTAATGCAATATGAAGCAAAAAAGAGCACGTCGGCTATAAAGGCCTGTAACAACCGGGGCGCTTGAAACACGCACACCAAGAATTGGGCAAAATAAAACGACCAGGTGGTAGTGGAATCGCCAATGCCCATCCTTATTCCAATCGTTCAAACAACACCAAATTGGTTATTGCCGCTGCCTCCCACAGAGCGCGAGCGAGGTAGCAGCCAGACGCGTTGGGCTTTTTTTGCAAGGAGTGACCTGCTGCTCTGATGGGACAAAATCAGGACGATTCCAATTTCCCACTAGCGCCAATCGAATCGGTGCTGCATGCATTTCACTGTTTCGGTCCGCTGGCTCGTTTGGACCGCTGCCAAAGGGCCAGCACAGCCGATGGGCGTCTATATCGTTAGTTTATTGGAGTGCGCACTCGCCACCATGGTAAAGGATCTGGTTATTCAATCATTTAGGCAGCGTCCTCTGGTTCGTCCTTGTGCACTGCTGTCAGTAGCAACTCCAAGGTTGATTCTAGCTCTTCGGTGGGCAGCTGGTTCAGCCGCGCCATCTCTGGAAAAAGCGTGGTGTAGTAGGAGCTGAGCCACCGTTCCATTTGCTCACGGGAATCCGTGTTCTTTTGGATCAACACCACAACGTACACGGACATCATTAATTTGCGACTGGGGGTTAAAATCTTGGCCTTGGTCGACTCTGCCAGCAGCTGGGTGGCATTGATCCCGTCCCGCAGCACGCAGTACGTCTTGATGAGGCTGGCAGCGCTGGGACTATTCAGCCGCAGCCCCATGGCCTGGGCTTCTGCTAACAGGTTAGGAATGTGGGAGCCGTGCTCAGGGTACTGGGCGCACGTTTCAAAGAGATAAATGAGCGTGGTGTGATCTGGAGTTAGTCGCTGATGACGCATCATATCCCACACACCAAAGGCCTTGTCGGGCAGGTTCGTAGCCCGATAGGCCTTAATAAAGGCATTGTACAGCATGCGGTCGGGTTGGATGATTTGGTCCTGGCCTACGGCTCGCTGAATATACTCCACACACCGCTGGTCATCTGGCTGCACACAGCTATGCAGAAGCCCCGTAGCCAGTTGCGCAGGTATACGGTAGCCATCGCGCACAAATTGATTCATGTACTGCATCGCTCGGTCGAACTGACGGGTGCGGTAAAAGGCGGTAATGCATGCGGTGTACAGGTTGCGGTCAAAAGTGATGCGTCGCTGGAGGCACTCCTGCACCGTGGCGAGGGCCAACTCGTTGGCATCGCTGTTAAGGAATCCCGAAATGACCTTGGCGTAAAATGTGGTCCCCATGATAAACCCTGCCCGATTCATGCGACCAATTAGCTCCTGCACCATGGCATAGTTGCGGCTCAAGATGGCCCCCATGACCACGTGGCGATAGATGACTGCTGTGGGCTGCAGCCCGTAATCGGGCAGCCGAGCGATCAAGGCCAACGCATCGTCCAAGTGCTGATGGCGGGAATACCCAGCAATCATCACCGTAAAGGATGCAATGCGAGGGGTAATTTCGGATTGGATCATCCGGTCAAACACCTGCTGGGCTTCCCGTACTTCCCCCAGGTTCATGTGGCCCTTCATCAAGGCCGTGGCCATGTGCTCATCCCACGGCAGTTTGCTGGCTTGAGCCAACTCCATCAACTCGCGGATTACTGGGCGAGGTGCCAACAGCACCACTTCCATCGCTATGGAGTACGTGAACACGTTGGGCGAGGGGCCCTGCTGTATCATATGACGCACCAAACCGACGGCCTCCTCACCGCGACCAATATGACCCAGAGCATAAATGGCATTGTTAAAGGCATTGACTTCAATGGGCTCCGTGCTGGTTGTTACCAAGCGCACCAAGTGCTCGATCATCGGCGCGTCCTTGAGCAGGGCAAACATGCGAAGAAAATTGCCCAGCAGATTGCTATCAAGCGTCAATTGGAGGCGTTGGAGTTCATCGTACAGGAAACAGGCTTTTTCTGGACACCGCATGCGCAAGTATGCCATGAGCATGGCGTCAATGGTATGGATGGATGGTTGCCACCCTGCAGCGCTCATGTTGTTGTAGTACTGTGACATTTTCTCCACGTCACCTAGCTGCGCGAGTGCGCGGACCAAGTAGTTGCCCTCGGGTAGTGACAGGTTCAACTTACGGCCTTCGATCAGCTGTAGGATGCGGTACGCTGAGGCATTCTGCTTGGTCTTGGCCAGGGTCGCGAGCAGGGAGATGTACACAAACGGTGGGGGATTCTCCTCCAACATACATATGTACTCAAAGAACCGTTCGGCCTCATGGTATCGGCCATTCTTATGAAACGTGGAAAACCCAAGGCGGTAAATGTACAGCGACGATTGGATTCGATAGTGAATCAAGCGCTCCATCAACTGCATGAATTTGTCATACGCGTTTTGGTGGTGGTACAATGTCGCCAAAGAGTTGCAGACCCGAAGCGATGGCTGCATGCCCTTTTTCGATACCTGATCGAGTATTTTGAGCGCCTTGGTGTCGTCCCCCAGCTGTGCGTAGCAATCAGCGATTATCTGGGCCCAGGGTCGCACCCACTCCTGTTGAGACTTGGAAAGAGATTCGCCCCGTTGCCTTAGCGGTTGCAATGGATCGTGGGTCGCGACCCAATCGTGGCACACTTGCGATAGAATGTCTCGCTGGTAGTCCGTCAGAGATTCGAGACGTTTTGGGTAGACGCTGTAGGAGATTGGGTCCCCGCGATGGCAGTACCGTCTGAGCGCTGCTTCATTCAGGATACGGTGAGCCATGCGGTAAAAATCCATGGATTCAAGCAGATTCAAGCGATGGCCACTCCGGAGCGTTTCGTAGCAGCTCCATACCATCTCTATAGGGTAGACATTCTTCAGGATGCGAACAAGGGTCCGGACGGGTTTACGGTCAGCGAATGCCGCTGCATCGAGTTCTGTGGATTCCAGATTCTGTCTGGTGCGCTGAGTTCCGCGCGCGGACCAATGCGGGCTCCAGTCATTGGCGGGCGGGTTGGGTGCAGATGATTGTGCGTCGGTTTCAAGGGTCCGGATTGACCCAAGGGCACCTGGTTTCGATGCAAGTGGGGAGCGAAGAAGCGCTGGGCAAGGAGCCCAGCGCATGCGCGCACAAGTGCGATTGGCAAGTACGAGGCCAAGCATGACTCACAGCGAAAAAGCCATAGAATGAGAACAGAAAAAATACTAACAAAACTACAGAGTCACCGTGCTACCCAGCGGCGGTACCTATGTGGTAGAATGGCAAAAATGAGGATCACGCAGCAAGGGCGCCTAGGCGACCAAAGATACCTCCTTTGCAGCTCTATAAAAACTAAAATGGCTCGAGGCATGGGTGAGCTAGACCACGTGACTACTAACACCCTCCCTCCCACACACACAGCAGGAAATTGATGGCAGCCTTGAGGCATTACCAGTATTTATTGTTGGGCTTCTAGTGCCGGGAAATCTATTGGACAATAGCGCAGAAAACACCCGACGGCCAATTACTGCAGCACAAGAGACACCACCATTGCATAAAATGTAAACGACCAAGGATACGATCAAGCGGATGACCAACAGCCCAGACTACCGCCGTAGGCGACATAAATCGCGAGTGCTTTGCCTTTGAATGAAAAGAAAACACAGACACACGTAAAGTCATGATTGTATTAAATTAGGTGGATAGTAACAGTAGGAATAGTGATGGAATCGTTAGCATGAGAAGTGAAATAGCATTAGAGCGGATTATATAACTATGGCTAGCGTCGCAGCAGAGAGGGCAGGCCAATGTGGGAGGAGCTATATGGGGGTATGAAATTACTAGAGGTTAAAGAGGAAAACTGGTCGAAATGCATATGTGGTGTGCAATTAAACGTATCAGGGCCTAGACTGAATAGACCATCGTAATACCGCTTACTCAGCCATGTGACGTGGAGACAGGGGTGGTTAACGCGCGACAGCAAACCCATGCCAAAATGATCACGCGTGCGTCTTATGTAGATTCATGTAGTTGGCCAAGAAATGAGGCCAACTCAACCGGCGGCTGTTCTTGGAGCGAGTGGGCAGGCTGAAGGTGACTGACTTGGTGGGTTCAACAGGATTGGGAGGTGGAACTGGGACGCCGCCTATCGACTGAGGAGCGGTGGAAAACTCCTGCGGGATGGTGGAGAAGGTCGCCGCATGGTACGGGGGACGGGGGTATAAGGGTGACGCCTTGCCAGCCGCACTGAAATTGCTGGCATGAAGTGGCGGTGGAACGAGCAAAGGCGCAGTTTCCGAGTGCGTGGGCATTCGTGACAGACTGTCCAAGTCCGCCGCCGAATCCAGACCATAGGAGGCGCCAACCGGTTGATGAGCCTTATAGCCGGTCGGAAAGTTCTTGCCCTGAGGAAAAGCCTTGAAGGCCGAGGGTCGAAAAAAGGAGAGCGCCTTGAGGCGCTGGGTCAGTTTTAAACCACCGGGGCTAAAGCGCTGAAAGGGCTTGGGACCAGCCGAAACTGGAGCATGGGAAGGTGGGCCATTAAGGCTAACAGAGGACCGCTGGGGCTTGGGATAGCGGCGCACGGGGGTCGAATGCGCGCTGGCCACCGTGGCTAGTGGTGTGGCTGCCAAAATGATCCCTGAATCAGCCCTAATCATGGCCGGTGGTATGGGCTCGGCAAGGCCAAACGGCGCTGTTGGATGGTGCCCTGCCGTATCACCAGAGTCTGAAGTAGCGGAGGGGAGCTGCCCGTTGCCAGGCGTATTGGGTGTGCAAAAAGCGGATGCTGGCGAAGGTTGCGCGCTATCCTTGGGCACCACAGGCTTTGCTGTTCCCTGGGTGGACGACTGGTACATGGTCGAGTCCGCACTGACAGGAGTCACGCAATTCGACACGGGGGAGTACGGCTTGGCGGTAGTACCCTGCGGGTTAAGAGTCAAAGGCGCCCCGCGCAGCTGGCTCAGTGGTTGAAGTGCGTGCGCTGTGGTGGCTACACTCTGCGCAACAGCCCCGCCATGATTAGGTGGTGGAAAGGAGGTGTAATTGGGGGCTGCGGGGTGCAAAGCAATGGCGGACGTAGTGGCCGAGGGAAGCAGTTCACCGCGCTGCTTGATGGGCCCAGTGATGACCTCGGCCACCAGCGAGAACCCCATCTGCCGGTACGTGGTGGCCATTCCGGTGCGCTCCCAGTGGCTCTGCAGCTTCTCATCGATAATGGCGACAAATTCACACCACTGGTCACGTGTCACGCACAGGCGGAAATTCAGAAACACTAAAAACTCCATCTCCATCTGGTTGACCTCGGCCAAAGAAAAGAGACCCTGGCTCACCGTCACCCAAGAGCGGTTATGGTACGCATCGTCATACAGTGACTTTGTGGCGGTGATCAGGGCGGCTAAAATTAGGCGATGGCCAGCTCCTGGCGACCCCTTGCACGAAGGGTGCCGTTGCTTCAGCCGACAGAGATAAATTAGGGCTGTGATGATGGCTGTGGTGGGGGTCTGGGTGCGATGCACCACCGATCGAATAAATGAGCTCAGCGATGGTAGACTGGCCCCCACTGTCGTCGCGGAACCGTTGGACGACGCATCTTTGTCTGTAGCACCTTTAGCCGTAGGGTGACACGAAAACAGCCAATTGACCATTTGCTCCGCAATGGCAATGACGTCCGCCTTAAGGGTAGTTTTGAACGTGCGATGATCGGTGCTGGGACGCTGGTGACCTTTGCTCATCGTGGTGGTGGACAAAGCAGGCGGCTTTGTCGGAGCCTGGAGCTGAGTCGCCATGTTCGCAACGAGAAATGGCGACGCTGCGTGTCTCAGCTACGACCAAGAGCGGAAAAACCAACGACATAAGCCCCAGAGTCAAAGCGAACCTAGTGGTCATCGACACTGACATGGTTAGCACTTGTAGTGGTGGTGACATTGAAGCACCCATAGTGCCCCTTTCCTAACGGCACTAGCAATTGCCAGAGTGAATGACCACGCCAAGCGCAACGGAGTGAGTTGCTGCAGGGTTTGCCCCTGAGATGACCATGCTAATGACCAAGGGTTAAGGGTGTTTGGGAGGGAAGCAAACAAGTGGCCGAAACAACAACAATACTGGATAATGCAAACACACACACACACACGCAGCAGCTCTTGCGTTGTAGGGCAACAGGAAGCCGGAGGTTAACAAAAAACAGGGCAGGGCTACACCAGGCGATGCGGTCAATGCGGGAGTACTTACTCGTAACACAAGCTGCTGCTGCTACAGGGCGGCGAGCGAAGCGTGTCAGTGGGCTCCAACACAGGTGACTCTCAACTGGCCAAGGCAGACCAAAAACCCACTATCGGTAACCCAGGACGATACAGACCTGACTGGATGCACTTCAAGCAATGCGACTTGGCACCGCCAATCGACCAGCGGCGATGAGATACTGTGTGCACACCTCACACGCCGACAATAGTATGGGCTGGTAAAACAAACGAAACGCAGCCGGCGTACGGGTGGCTTTAATACTGGCGGTGGACAACGGCTGGTTGACTTCCAATCGAAACAGTGGCCACGGTGGCACCTTTGACTAGGGCTGACCACCAGGGCAGCGGCAAGGGGACTATAGGCGTGGAATGGGCGGTCACCATGCGTGCCGCACAACGGAATGATGGCAAGACAAAATGAGGAGCAGCGGGACACGTGTGGTCGAGCAACGCGTGATGAGATTAAGAGCACTGGACCGTTCAAGGCACCACGGTCGAAACCTCCGTAGACAGCCAACGGGTCACCCTGATTAACGCGAAGAGCGGGAGAGACTTACTCCACCCTTCATAAACTCGACAGAGATAAAGAAAAGAGGCTACGCAGCTACTTTGAATAACGGTTATCGGACACAACGGTTGATGGCTGGCATACAGGGTGCATCCAAGAGAAAAAAAAACGAGCAGTCGATCGGTTGTTTCAAGGGCATTAACTAAAAGAGTCAAGGATGAGAGCGAAGAAAAAGAGAGGCATTAGAGCATTAATGGGTGGCAGGCATCAGGTTTAAATAGGTCGTAGAGGCATAAAAGAAGGTGGGGTACACAAGTGTGAGCGCACGGGAGAATGGCTCATAGGGCATCGGCGTCACCTGTACTCGGCCATGGAACACAACACCCGATGGAGGCCAACAGCATTGGCTTATAAGGTCTCCCAAGACCTCTTGGTAGTGGTGATGCATACACCGCCAAGTGGCCCAATGACGGCCTCGATGGGAGCAATGCGGTGCTATCCACACGCTGCTTTAGCACAG
>JANBQA010000659.1:0-11419 GCA_027576955.1 Dimargaris xerosporica
GTGGCGTATGCGCACAGTCGTCCTTGTACCTATAAAGCATGCGCTAAAGTGAGCAAGCCTTGTGCAGATTTGAGCCCGTTAGGGATGCTTAAGTTAGGGCAACCCCCTCAAGGGCGCCAGTTGAATGAAAAAAACAACATGCGAGAGAAGCTGAAGCTATTATCACAAGACAGTGGGGCATACGATCACGACTCCCACAGCTAGCATTATGTTACAGACCCTCTACTGCACAAAACTGGACACCCCGCGCGCCAACGATTGGCTTACGTTACCACTGTACGTACTGAATGGGGCCATCTATGGCGACTATTGCATCGCCATGGAGCGAGGGTGAGAGAGGGAAGGAAGACTGGGGGCATTTTAAGTCCCTGCACATGGAGAGTGGTGGGATGGCTTTAGACGGGCAACCGCGAGCCCTCGGTATACTTGCTTTTAAAGATCCACGAATTACCCACGATTCCGGCGCCCTGCTTATCGGCCATCCGAAAGTACTTGGCCGCTATGGCCTTGTCGACTGGCACGCCTTTACCGTTCATGTAACAAAAGGCAATGTCATTTTGCGCATCGGGGTCACCCAGATTAGCAGCTATTTCAAAGTAAAAGGCAGCTGCTTCGGCATTGGTCGCCACGCCCCACCCATTCTGGTAACAAACGGCCAGTTCGTAGAGTGCAATAGTCAATTCTTGCTTGGCAATAGAGGTCTGGGCCACACTCTCGATGCCAGCCTTGAGTTCGTGCAAAGCGTAGCTCACGGCCTTTTGTAGACACTGAAAGCCAAAGTCAGGGTTGGCCTTGCAGCCCCAGCCGTGGCGCAACGACAGTCCATAGAAAAAGAGGCCAATGGAGGAGCCCTGCAGCGCAGCTTGGCGGAACAGCAAGGTGGCCTTTGCAATTTCGCCACGGTCTTGCGCAGTCAAGGCACGCTGCATGCATTCGTCAGCCGATTCAGTCATTGTCAGTGTCTGGGTCAGGACACCGTCGCCACGGGGAAGAGCGTCCAACGGCAAAGGGTAACTGGGCCGGCGAGTAAGGTGATCGTCAGGTTCCGGAATGGCCACAGGTACCCCTAGTTCCGACGAATTCCTGGGGCTTGAAGACAGTGGCGGAGGCCGAGTAGTAAGGGCTGACCCGCTCCTCCAATCTTTGGCTTGGCCACTGATGGGCACCGAAGCCGCGGGCACCGGTGGTGACAAGGGTGGTAGCGGCGGGTGCGCGTCAGTGGGCGTTGGATTGAGTAAGGGCAGCACAGCGGAAAGACTGCCTCCACCGTCGGGGGACAGGGGACGGCTGTACCAGGGACGGGTCGATGGCGTCGACACTGACCGTGGGGTAGTACTAGACCGGTGGCTGGTGGGCGACTGGCGAAGCGATGGGGTCTCGGGGGTGGTGGCGCCTAGGGACAGTGGGCTGGTGGGGCTGCGCGTCGTAGGCGTAGCGAGCCGGAGGTTTTTGGTGTTTAAACGTGGGAACCGAGGAGGAGCATGGTCTACGGGCAACACAGCGTCCGGGTGTGCAAATGGCTTGGGAATAGGAGTCGAGAGCAAGGCTTGATCCTCCACAGGGTCGTGCATAGCCGAGAGGGTTGAAATGGTGGGCGGCACAGTTAGCGGTGGCAGGTCAGCAAGGTCGGTTCCTGAATCACTGGGGTGGTATGGGACGGGCAAAGGAGCGCTAGTCCGAGGCGTTTGGGAAGAGCCCAGTGTGGTAGGGCCAACATCACGCGCTGGGGCCACCATGCTGCGTGTCGAGCAGATGGAGTGCAACGAAGAGGTGCGGGTTGGAAGTATGGGCGGTAGCTCGGATTGCGCTAAAGGGGCAGCTTCGCCTGTCGCGTCGTCGGCCGCCAGTTCTGAAGCGATGTGCCGGGGCAGCGTTCCAGTTGGTGTTGAATTACGGCTCGGTGACTGAGTGGACGTGATGCCCAGGGCCAACCCATGCGTATGTGGACTATCGGAATTTGAATGGGACGGGCCAAGTGGTAAGGAGGACGTCGTAAGGCTGGACCGCCGATTGGGCAAATCAATGGAAAGTGAGGGCGGTTCCAGCGTTGGACTAGGCGGGTGACGTTGGTGGAGCAAAGGCGACGTCACGCAAGTCATGGAGGTTAGCGTAAACGACGACGCTGGCGGCTGTTGCGCATCGGGAGCGACGGCATTAGACGATCGGGTAGGAGACTGGGGAGCTAAATCAACGGTGGAAGCAGGCCGCATGTACGACAAGGGCCGTTCCAGCAACCTTTCCACCTGGTGGCGTAGCTTCTTTGCTCGCTCCTTGGCGCCATCTCTGAGCCACGTGTGGTACCGAGCGTCTAGACGCAAGGGTAACCGGGGCCGCGATTCGGTGGGGGTTACTGATGCGAGGGAAGATCGCTGCCGGACGCCGTAGGACCAGGTCTTCAGCCCTTCCCAGCCATTTCGCAGCGATGATCGTTTATCAGAATCGGCTGGTGAGGTTGTGGTATCCATCAACTCACCCATTGCCGGATCGTGGGCGGAATAGCTGCACCGGGCCAGGGGTGACGAGGCCATAAAGCGACCTGCCATTAGGTCCGATTGAGCGCTATCTATGGATACAGAGGACGACGTGCGTGATCGCCGCATCTCAGGTGACGCCGGGCCAGGGCAATGGTCAAGCAAGCGCACAAAGGACATGCGTCGCAACTCGTCGTCCATGGGTCTGTCGAGTCTTGAGGGTGGTTCCAGTGGCTCTTCTTCAGACACCAGGGCTGGCACGCGAAGGGTGGGGCTTACGGGGGATCCGGATCCTTGCATAAAGAGAGGTCGAGGCCACACATCCATTGGCAATGATTGAGTCGAACTGGCGTTCACGGGCATGGTGAACAGCTGGTCGTGTGCTGCGGCCAAATCCAGGTGCGACCGGTGGAAATTTGGCGAATGTTTACTGCCAAGGTCCTCGCGACGGGTGCGAGCAGTATCGTAGCGCGATGGACGCGGGGGTAGCTGGGGCGGTGACCCTCGTGGCGAAGCATTCGTGCTGGATGGCGCCTTGGTGCCCATGATTTGTTGGACCACTTGGTTATCTTGGGGTAGCCACGAGAGGTACTTTTGGCGCCAACCAGGGGACCGACCCATGGGCGACGGCCGAGGCAGAGTGGCACTGCCTGGCATTGAATGCAGTGGTTCAGGTGGCTGCAAATGGCCGTCCGCAGTTGGCAACGGGCCCTGGGTGGATGGGCGAGCAAGGCCAGTATCTACCGCAGCCGTATCAGCGGTTGTGGACGGCACGAAATCAGTGTTGTCGCGCCAGCGGGTCTTGATAGCAGGGGGCAAGAACTTTTTCCACCCCATGGTCGCATGCGCCAATGCTCAACGGATGGTGCAGGCAAGGCCCACGGCGATTAAAGTGAAGGAGGAGGATTCGGGGCTTGCGTGAGCGGTGGCAATGGCGGAGTTCAAAAGTACAGGCGCAATGGGTAAGGCTGGCGAGCCACCAGCAATAAACCATGCAGGCACACGCAGAGATGCTTTGTTAGGAATGGCAACAGAGGGAAAACAGCACGCAATGCACCCATGGCCCACTTGGTCAGTCGTGTCGGCCCAGTGCCAATGCTAGGGACTCGCCGCCAAGGAGCACAGCCGCAAGAGGAGAATAAAAACGCCACCAGTGGCCTCGTATGGCTTTGAACAACAGGCCAGCTCACCTGGGCTTGGTGTTGGTTGGTCGGTTATAACTGCGCGCCCAAGTCCGACGCCCTGGTCACCAATAATGACGTACTTGGACGTAGGACCAGAAGGGCGCAGCCCATCGGCGGCGATATCTGCGCGACCCATTGCGCAGAGAGTGCTCCAACAGGTGCGCGGGCTTACCTGGCAGAGCGGCCCTGCGCTCGGCAAACGGGTGGCCAGGGCGACACGGCACGACGATACGCTGGCAATAGAGGTCGAACTCTTAGTTGCCAAGGTTGAAAAAAATGGTTCGAGCAGGGTGGCTAGTGCCGTCACTTATAAAAGAACCCCACAATGAACTGTGAAGACGGCGCGCCTCATTGCGGTCCTGCACTCCTCTTCTTTCTGGGCTCACTACGGGCCAGCTGGGAAATCGTCCACACATTATCGGCACCGCCCGTGAACAATACCCTAAGCAGCCGTACCGCACGTCGGCTATAATTAGACTGGACAGAGCGGGTGCGTATTGTTTGACCGTCCCCCACTCCACCTTCACAGCACATACGTGCGCGGACAAAGCGTATCGTCGCGCCAGGGTGAACGGACCAAGGGTAATAATAACCCAGCAGTATTTTTTTTGGAAAACAGGGTGCCGACGCCTCCGATAGCGCAAGGCTTCCAAATGCTATCTTGCGCGGAGATTGGTCGGTGTGGCCCATAGCACACTTTGGACGGCTCGGCACGTGAGCGAAGCAGCTGACCCGCACTACTGACCAGTGCGCGCATCGCCTCTGCGTGTCAGTGGTTCTGGCTGGCCCGGACTATCCTCTCCTTAAACGCACAGCCAGGCGAGAAAGGGACTGTTCGCACGCGGGCTCCACTTCTTTCTCTCTCTTTTCTCGCCTGCCCTTGCTGCACTGGAACCTGTCCAGGGGAGATTTTGACTGCGTTGCGGCTGTTTTTCTCATGCGTTTCTGCTATTAGTATTTATGCGCATTGCCAACCCCGCTCAACCCATTGGCTCTAGTTCCGCCTGGTGCACATCCCTCTTCTCGCACGCTGTGCTCTGTTGCCCGTCGACACCCCCCGTTTGACGCCACCACAGGAAGCACTCTGTAGTCCTCCGTTGCCTCTCACGCCCCCGCAGACCTTTACTGCATCTTGCCCACCATGGCGTCGTCCACCTCTTCGCAGAAACTTCGCAAGATTGTGGTGATGGGCAGCAAGAGCGTGGGGAAATCCACCCTGACCCTGCAGTTTGTTGAAAACTTTTTTGCCGAATCCTACTACCCGACCATTGAAAACACCTACCGGAAAACCATCAAGTACAAGGGCCAAGAGTACGACTGCGAGATTCTGGACACCGCTGGTCAGGTAAGCAGCCGCTGACAGAGACATTCTAGGCCCACCCACCGGCCTCCTCTTCAGGTCCGCCGGAAACCGTTGAGGTTGGACTAGCCTTGGCGTCTGGGGGTAGGAAAGCCACGGCTTGCCCAGGCTGGTGTTTGTGAGTAGCAAGGACGCAAGCGACACCATTGCATAGGCAGACACTGATACCAGGACTACGGGTCAAGCACATGAGCGCTGGGTGGGGGACTCCCTGAGTAGGACGAATACACAATCCTCAATGCCCGGTACGCCGTTGGGGTCCACGGTTACGTGCTGGTGTACTCGATCGCTTCACGAGCCAGCTTTGAGATGACCAAGGTGGTGCATGACAAGGTCCTCGCGTTCTTTGGGACCAACTGGGTGCCAGTGGTGCTGGTCGGCAATAAGACAGATCTACACAACCAACGGTAGGTGTTTTAGGCGCTATGCTTTGGCGGGCTAACGCTTCATCGTCCGTTCTGTGTGGATTTACCGGGTATCACTCTTGTTCACAATATTGACCACCAAGGCTGTCGTCATGTTGTCGATGTAATGGGGTCTGCTGTTGGATTGGCTGGTTGGTGTGCACATGGCCATCGTGTTTGCTGTGCTGTGGAATGCCAGTGAGGTGACTTTTGACGAGGCCAAGGAGCTGGCCCAGAGTTGGAACTGCCATGTCATCGAGTCGTCGGCGAAGAATAACGAAAACATCGGTAAGTCAGGGCGTGCTTGCACCCGATCCTTGGCCTTTTTTTGGCCTTGGTGCATATACCGTTGACATCTTGAGGTGGACAAGACCAAGCTTGCATACATTTAGCGTTATCTAATAGTCTCGTTTCTGTTTATGCTTTTTTTCGCTGCAATGTTTGGCTGGTCTATGTTTTTTTGGTATTATTGTATCTGCCGCCAGCCAAAATCTTTGATATGATGATCATGGAGATTGAAAAATCGTCGGATTCGTCCTCGGGAGGCGGCAGCGGCTGTATTATTCTATAAGCGCCCTCACAGAGCATTGCTCAGCGGCAGTGCTCCTGTCACCCTGTGTCCTTGCAAGAGACAACGACGGGGATGGCGTGGAGGATACTGTGCTTTGTTCAAGCCAAGATGTGCGATCCTCAATCGCCTCAAACTACTGGTTTTTGTTCCTGAGAGAGCCATGGTTTACAAAAAACGTTGGTGGCGGACTCGGGTGGCTTTACGCGAATACCCTTATTGAACCTATGCCAAGCGGTTGTTAGGACAGGCACTCCAGTTCAGCCACCCAGCGGATGCCCAAGCTAAGCCATCTACCCTTCATACTCGTTTTCTTTATATCTTGTTTCCTTTTGGGGTATATCGTTCCAATGTACGTCCTGTGTATAGATTCAGACTGTCTATTTTATCCGTTTGGGTGCTATTCTGTCTGCACCCCCTGGTTGCCAGCATTGTGTTGTGAATGGAGGACGTTGATGTATTATGCTGCCGAATCTGTATGCCCGCCATAAATCTGCCCTAGTTGTGACACAACATGCCACATTGCAACACTGTTAAACGTGTGAGCTTTGGTGGCTGTATCCGCTATGCAGCCAGTGTGTCAGCAGGCGGCGATGGTGTCCGTGCCGTGCACCCTGAACTTTGTCAGCGGCACCTTTTACCCCAGTTGTGATACCCAGGCGAGCAATGAGAAAGGCCGAGCACTCGTTGGCCGGGATGTGAAACCATCTCTGCGCTACTGAACACTTGCCGGTGTCCAGTGGTTGCCACACACATACACGTTCCCCCCACAGCCGCCGGACTCAGCTGCATCCGACACAGTGTTTACCCAACCACCACACATTTCTATAATTCCCTAACTGCAACGCCTGCTGGCGGGCTCGGTTTGGGAACTCTTCTGGGAGCATTGCAGCACGGCGTCTAGTCGCAGCCAGGTGAAAGAGACGAGTAGCTATCAGCCTCACTCAAAGGAGCACGGTATTGGCTAGCGATGTCTATTACTCAGTACAACAACTTACGTTATCGGTGGGCCGATTTGTGGTCCTATCATTATGGAGTGTCAATCTGCCGCTTATTTCGTCTTCCCGCTCATACCGGCTATTGCCTCTGACTTGTTGCACCAAAGGTCAATAAAATTAGTCGGTGACAACGACAAGCCCTAACGAGCCTCCATGTTGACGTGTGCTTCTGCCGCGCTCGTCACTGATGATGTGTTTGTTGGGTCTATTGTGGCCATGGGCTGCTTCCATGTGTGTGTGCAGTGCCCATTCACACCTGAACTTTGACGCACAAGGGTATTTAAACAGGGACCGCGGGTGGTCTGTCTGAACCATCACCGTGTTTAGCACTGAATTGTATGCCCGCATGTTTCTGACCAGCAGCCCTGGCTTTTTTTTCTGCTGCCCTTGTTTAGCTCGGGGTGCTAACCCGACTTGACAACTGTGCGCTTTGTTCCTCCACTTGACATACCGCAACAACGCCTGCACTGCACGAATCGTTTGGTTGTAGCTGCCGTGTTATTTCGTCATTCAGCAATTCCTGGTGGGCTTCGCATTCCTCACCTTCTGTCCTTGGAGCCCCTTGCTGACAATCTCCACGCTTTTGCCAAGGAAAAAAAAGCTTTAGTTGCGCATTCCTGTGAAGAAAGCAGTGCAATCGAATTACCACCACGAATTCTGTAGAGTCAGCAACCAGGGAACAGGGGCCCAAGCGCTCCTGAAATATCTTTTTGTTCCTTCTCACCGAACCTTTGGCGTCAGACATTTATGAACGGACGCTTCGACTATGCCGGCGCCAACCACCGAGACCATGGCATCAGTGACCGATAAAGGCGAGCCCCTGCTGCACCTGCGCAAGGTTGCTTACAAGTGTGACTCTAAACCTCGGGCCGTTGCCCTCCCAGCAGCGTCAACGAACCGGGCACGACGGCCACAGTTGTTCATGCCGCGCACCTCCCAGCTGGACCTACGAGAGGTGTTCACTCCGACTAACAAGGGCCGCGGCTGGTTTGTGCTCTTTTGGATTGCCATGACGTGCTATGTCGTTCGGCAGTTTACCATCAACGCCATGGCCACCGGGTATCCCATCAAACCCTCTGCGCTTCGCCTGTCCGAGGATGCCCTGGAGCTGATCGCGGTGGATGCGCTCATGCTCAGCAGTACCTTTGTGGCCTTTGCCTGGCAGAAGCTTGTGGTATGGCACTGGGTGCAGCCAGATGCCTGGTACGCCTACGCCTTTCAACACCTGGCTCAGGCCGCCCTGCTCCAGGCCATGGTTGGATGGCTGTGGTATCGCACGTACCGCTGGGTACAAACAGGGGTTCTACTGCTGCATGCCATGGTGATGCTCATGAAGATGCACTCTTACACCTCCAACAACCGCGAGTTTGCGGTCAAGCACCGTACCTGGACTCAGCTGCATGCGGCCAAAGGCGTTCCATCAAAGGAAACCTTGGACGACCTTCAAGCCGAGTTCACGGTGGCCAACACACAGTACCCCGCAAACGTCACATTGGGCAACTTTGTCGACTACCTTTTGGTCCCAGCACTGGTGTACGAGCTGCATTACCCGCGAATCGACAAAATCCGCCTCGGGTACCTGGCCGAAAAGGTGTGCGCCACGTTTGGCGTATTCACCCTCCTGTGCGTCACTTTTGAGGACTACATTATCCCCATCCTGGCGCAGCTACCCAAGCTAAACATGGGAATGACCATCCTCGAACTCATTACACCGGTGATGATCAGCTACCTCTTGATATTTTACATCATCTTTGAATGCATCTGCAATGTCTTTGCCGAGTTGACGCGGTTTGCTGACCGCAACTTTTACGACGACTGGTGGAATAGCACCAACTTTGACGAGTACTCGCGCCGCTGGAACCGCCCTGTGCATAGCTTCCTGCTGCGCCATGTCTACTTGTACTCCATTGATACGTATAAGATGTCCCGCAACAGCGCCACCCTGCTGACGTTTTTATTCTCCTCGTGCCTCCACGAATTGGTCATCATCATGGTCGTGGGGCGGGTCCGCATGTACCTGTTTGTCCTGCAAATGCTACAGATTCCGCTGATTTACCTGGGCCGACTCTGGGTATTTCAAAAGTACCCGCTGATTGGGAACGTCGCCTTTTGGCTCGGTATGATCAGCGGCCCACCAATGCTGACGGTGCTGTACTGCCGTGAAAACTACTTGCACTGATGTCCACGGATCCACTCGCCGATGTTTACTGGTACCTCGTTTTATTTCGGCCCCTGTTAGATGGACTGCCTAGGCTGCACATGCTGTGCAATATAAGTGTGTGTGTATGAGCGTTATGCTTGCTTGGTTTTTTTTTCTGCTTGAATGACTGCTCCCGTTTGTAATATAACAAAATCCTCACATAAACCCCGGTAGACGGCTGAGTATTAGCTGCTCGTTATATTTTTCTCCCACCCGGCGGTGGCTGACTTGGCACTTTTGTTGTTTGGCCATGCCCAGAGTGATGACGCGTCCATGTCAGGAGTTGCCCAAATCGGGCATGGTTCTTCACGAGACTTGTATCCCAGCTTCGAGACAATATAAATCAGGGGGCTGCGAGGTCAGGAAGTGTGTGTGAACATATGCATAGCCAGTCGCCTGCTATCACGCTAGGTCATCTTAGGTGGTACCCGCGATCCAGGGCACTGCAGCGAAAAGAGCACACGTCACTATTGCCCAGAGACAGCTGGGCTCTGCACGGCCCTGTGCACGCCTCCAAAATGTCACACTGCCAAACCAGCTGAACAGTGGCTATTCAATATGCGGCGCCTGGGTTGTGAGGCTTTGCTCCTCACTCTCTGAGCTCACAAAAAATTAAACCCTGACGCAGGATTGCCTGTTTTTTCAGGGGAAGCGCTGACGAAGCGATATTCGGAGGCTCGGAGGAAAACAAAATCCGGCGTGCGTAGCAGTGCCGCCAATAGTATGTACCTATGGTTAATGAATGTCAGGGTAATTGCCGTCATGCGATGGCTCCAAATCCGCCACACACACATGTGCTTTTTCCTGTTGGTTGTTGGTTTCTTCTTTCAGGGCAAGCGGGTTGAAGCGCACCACAAAGGGAATTATTGCGCTAGATGCAAATACTTAAACTAATCGGAGAACTAGGTGTGGGTTGGTGTAAAACGATTACCCAGCTCGTTCACGGTCTTATCTCGCCCGTTAATTGGTGCCAAAGTCCGCGGTCGTGTGATTGGCACAGAAAAATAAAAAAAGGCGGAATGGACAGAATGGCTGGGGCATAACGTCTACCAGCGTACATGGGCAAGCAAGTGCACTCAACCGAGTCCTATTAAAAAGTTTGCTGTGGGCAGAGCGCGAGATCATACCATACAGGTAATACCTTGTGGCGATGCCTTTCCTAGCCAAACGCCACTGAGCTTAGCCAAGCCCGTATAAACGATGTGCCGGAAGCACAGCAGCAATGCGTGTGTCGCACACTGGCGCCCGGCTGCCCTCATGGCTCACGATGGCGATGGCCGGCCGATTATAGGCGACCAGCCCACCAATACTGCGGCAAACCGCCCTTGAGGGGCAGTGAGGAACAAGTAGAACATACTGGCTGGCGCAGGCGATGACGGCGCTTCGGGGTCACGGTTTATTCCGAGGCCGGGGCTAACTTGCTATTTTTGGCCACAAGAGAGCTCACTGGGAAGAAAAATAAAAAACGACTTGGTTTTCTTGCGGCGGATTGCAGGTTGGAAATAAGACGAGGGCACGCGTATGCTGAAGATACCGCGTGCCTTGGATGCGTTACCGGCATCCACTCCTAAGGGGCTCCACCTAAAGGGCGCCTTGTATTTAATGAGGCAGTTTTCCTGGCGGGTCGCTCAAGCAAAGCTGCATGCGTTCAGCAGCAATCTTATTTGCCATTGCATCCACCCGTTGTTTTTGTTGTGTTTAGTCGTCCCTATTGGTGGGTGTTTTTTTTTCACGAAGCAGCACTCGTCACTCTTTCCCGCGCTCCCTCTGCTACGCCCACTCGGCCGTGCTCTCTGAGGCAAAGCGACGCCCGTTGGCGACCTGCCGTCCTTGTCAGCTTTTTCAAGTTCCCTGCGCGCTCCTCGGCCCTACGCTTCTGGCGGCACCTTTTCTCAAGTGTGGTGGTGCCCAAGCGACCGCCTAACCATCCTATTGGGTCCACAGATCAGTGCTGTCGCGTGGATCCACCAAAGAGGGTCATTGTTGTGGTAGTTTCCTACGCTCTAGTCGCCACTTGGTCCTTTCTTCTGCTTACTTGCGCTCTCGTGGGCGCGATTCTCTGACCTGTCCACAGCCACTGTTGTGTTCAAGAGTGTGAAGCCAACTCTCGAACTCTCACTGTTTGGTGCAGTGTAAATTGTGTTCCTTTATTGCCTTGTCGTTTTGCTCCTGGCGCTTTTTTGTCCTTTGCCTTGTTGACAGCAGCTTACCCGCTTTGGGGCAACCGTTGATGG